>RJWM01011001.1:0-61436 GCA_004363535.1 Dasyprocta punctata
GGGCAAGTGCACTTCCAAAGGACACAGCACGAGCCCTCTCCTTGGACTGGTGGGAATTCTGCTACCCGGAGGTGGCTCTTGGCACAAGGGGTCACTGCCCACTTGCACCTCCCAAGCGCCCAGGGGACGGTCCCTGCTGGCAGTGACTTCTTCCTTTTTCAACACAGGATCTTGGTATGTAATCCAGAACTCACAAAGATACTCCTGCCTCAGCCCCCTGAGTGCTAGGATTGTAGGCAAGCACCACCACGCCAAGCATGCTGCATACTGACCCAGCAGATGCCCCTGCAGTGGTCAGGCTGCTGTCTGGGCTCCTGGCTTTCTGCCAGAGGTGCTAAGTCAGGAGGGAGAAATCCCCAGGCACTTTGGTCTCCTGTATGGCAAGCACCCTGGAAATCCCTGGAACGTGGCCCTCCCCTCCCCTTTCTTCTCATTCCCAAAGCACCCACGAGAACCTGAAACTACTCATTCCCAACAAGCACCTGTGAGACTGAACTCACTCTCCTGTGCTCGGCCTCTGCCAGGAGCAGACCACACCCTGCTGGCCTAGTCTAAGGAGGGTGAGAGACTCGCATTGCAGCCCCAGCAGACACCTGACCCCCAGAGGTGCCCTGGCTGCCCCACAAAAGCAAGTGTTTATTTGGCATGCACTGAAGGAGCAGGGATGGTTGTTACTCACTATCACCATGGGAAAACTGACTGATACACACACCAAGCAGCAGTCACTGAGGATACAGTGAATAAGGCAGATGCTGCTGGGTTAGGGGCTGTGGTGGGGATGAGAGACAGTCTACATCACCCTGTCCTCAGTGAGCACCCGTCCAAATGATGGAGAGAGATCTTTACACGTAATCATAAACCGGTGGCATGACCAGCGCTCTGTGTGGAAGATGAGGAACAGAAGCCTTAGCTGGGTCCTGAACACAGGAAGCACTTACTGAGGCCTGCTGTGTCCCCACACCGCGACACCCTGGAGGTGTGGGAGCAGCAGGAGGCAGGTCCAGGACACCTAGGAGCCCACTGTGCCTGAGACTGGGCCAACGCAGTGACCGGGGGTGATAACACAGGTGCTACAGCATGACCGGAACCCCGGGCAGGGTGCAGGGAGACAGGATGCCAAAGACAGGGGTTCACGCCCCACGCCTCCCTCCCCCATCAGCGCACAGTGAGGGCAGGGGCAGGGGTTTGTGGATGAAGAAGAATCATGGATAAGTAACGCAGGTGTACTAAAGTCGCTTTACTATCTGATGATCAGGAAATGGAAATGACACTTCCTCCTAGGAGTCCTCTGCAACTGCTTGTTTTTGACTGTGATCGGAACAGTAGAGTGGTACCTCGGTTCACAACTTTAATTCATTCGGCAGTGTTCATAGTTGTGCAAGCAAGACGGCTGCGGTCATTTTGGTCACCCGATGCAGAATTCGCAAACAATACATTTTGCCGAACGCTTCTGTTTGTGAACCAAAACGCTCGCGAATGAAAGCACGGTGAACTGAGGCACCGCCGTGTGTTTGATCACAGAGTCCAGGACACGCCCCCCCTCCCCACCCCGTACTCCTGCTCTCCATGAAAACATTTCACGGGAAATCCCAGGGACCCTCCCGGAGTGCGACGCGGGCTCAGCTTGTCTCACTGCTTCCTCTGCTGTCTCACCCATCAGTGATGCTGGCCACGGTCCCCAGATGGTTTCGTGACCTCTGGGGTCCTAAGAGGCAGCGTGAGCTCCAGGCTGACTGTGCTGGTGCACGGCCCAGGGCAGCTCCTCAGGAAAGCCCGGCCTTCCTTCGGGGACTCAGGGCTGTCACAGAAGTGCCCCCCAGCAGGCCGGCCGCGTCCGCACCCTCAGTGCCTGACCCCCTCCACCTGCCCAGAATGGGGGCTCTGGTCACTCCGCCCCTGCTGTCTGCTCCTCACCAGCTGTGAAGTCAGAGAATGAGGCAGCAGCCATCGCCATGGTGACGACCCATGTGCCCTCCTCGTGTCCCATCTCGGTCGTCTCTGACTCTGATTCAGGGACCTCCCACCCCTCGAAGAGCTCACTGCCAAAGCGCTAGATCATCACGCCCTGGAAGAAGTGACCCAGGATTTTGGGTAATTGGTCCCACTGCTTGGGAGGCAGGAGTTCCAGGGGGCCTCGACTAGGGAGACCTGTGAGCCAGGCCCTCAGCCCTGGCGAGAAGGGGTCTAATGAACAGACTCGGGGGTCCCAGTGGGCTGCTCGGCGCCTGCAGGATTTGCTGCAAGTTTCCCCAGGTCTGCAGCTTACAATGTGGCTGCACACATTGGCTGAGACGCAGACAAAGGACCCGAGGCGTCGGGGCTCAGCCCTCACTCCGCCGGTATTGGGCCCTGAGCTGGTCCTAGAACCTCCTGTGGGCTGGGGTGAGAGCCGCGGCCTCGTCCTTCTCCTTGGGGGAGGTGGGATCGGGAGGAAGCCACCAGAGGCACTGCAGAGGCCGCTGCGCGCCTGAGGAGGAGCAGGAGGGTGCGCTCCACCCGCGGTCACGGGGCCAACCTGCCCGTGTGTGCAAGCCCCGCTTTGCACTCTACACTTGAGCACACACGTAATCTCCCTTGGAACTTTTCTTCCTTTCAGAGAGTTGTGAAACTTAAACGTGAAAACATAATTATTTCAAGACGCTTTGAGAGCTGGATTACAGAGACTTGGGTAATCGAGAATTGATCTATTATGCAAAGATTTGTAGCAGGGGCGCATTTTCTTTTCAAGGGCTGTGTATGGGGTTTACCCGTAAACTGGAGTCGTTTGAAACTTTTCACGTGAAGTCCTCTGGGTGAACAGGGAGGCCTATTGTTGAACTTTAGCGTCAGGTACTGCCAGAGGTGGACACTTCTCAGTTCCCATCGTGGGGCCAAGGGTAGCCGCAGTCTGGGGACTGAAACCCCAGTTTAACAACAGAGAGAACTCAGGTTGACACTGGAACCAGGCATTGTGGCACATACGTGTAAATCCCAGACTCGGGAGGCTGAGGCAGGAGGATTGCCATGAGTTTGAGGCCAGCCTGGGCTACAGTACAAGACCCTGACTCAAAAAACCAAAAACCAAATATGACTTGGGGCCAAAGGGAAATACATTTCCCGGGGAGCAGGTGGTCATAAGCCAGGCCCCATGGTTCCCTGAAACCCCGTGACTTTGGGGTGTACCAGGCACCTGACTTCTCACGAGGGTCCAGTATGGGTCCTGAACAGTGACCAGCAGTGTCTTTGGGTGCTGGGTGTCCACCCCACAAAGCCGCCGCCTTCTTCTTCTTCTTCATTTTTTTTTTTGGTACCAGGGCTCAAGCTCACAACCTTCCGCTTGCCAGGCAGGCGCTGTGGTGCTGAGCTAAATCCCCGGCCCAACAGTGACTCTTGACCTAAGGGGAAGGTCAAGCAAGCGGATTTGCTAACCGGTATAAGGCGTGAGAAGAAAGGACAGGCAGAGAACGACTGGACTGCGAGGTTCTTCACCTGCGCATGGAAGGGCCGGGCCTCCCGTCCCGTGGGCGTGGGAGGGGCGGGTCTGGGGGATGAGCCACCTCTCCCCGCCCCCCACGCCCGCACCAAGCCCTGCGGTGGCAGGAGCTGCTTCCCCCTCTGCCATCCCTGCCTCAGGACCACGCTTAAAATCCTCGCCACACTTCGGGGCGGCTCCTCTGCCCCTCCTTCCCATGCTGCTGTTCTGGAACCATCTGTGCCCCCCCCCCGAGTCCCAAGGGCAAGGAGGGGCTCATTTCCGTGCCCTCCACTGCCACGCACTCCCAGGCCCTCACCCCACGCAGGACTGAGCTTTGAGTCTGTGGTCTGGGACTATTTTAGGCCTCCTGCTTGGTCTTGGGTCACTGTAGAAACGGCCGGGGTCGGCAGCTTTCAGAGTCCATCAGCCCCCGGGAGCCCTCTGAAGAGCCTCTCCTGTGCCCCAGCCCGGCAGTGACTCTCCTGGGACACAGTGTCATGCCCTGTGCTGAGGCTTGGCTCGAGGTGTGACGGACAGCAAAACTGCATGATAAAGTCACTCCAGTTAAGAAATAGTCTTTGACATCTCAATTAACACCACGGCCAGGGAACAGAGGAAAATAACAAGGAGACAGGTTTTTGGACAATGAAGATGATCTTGCTCTATATCAAGGTGGCCATGCATATTCTGCCTAGATATTTAAATCCAAATATATCCACCCATCCATTTATCCATCCATCCATCCATTCATCCACCTATCCATCCATCCATCCTTCCAACCTCCACCCATCTTTCATTCACCCACCCATCCTTCATCCATCTACCCAACCATCCTTCCAACCTCCATCCATCCACCCTTCATCTACTCAGCCATCCTTCATCCATCCATCCTTCATCCACCCATCTATCCATCCTTACAACTTCCACCCATCCATCCACCCTTTATCCATCCATCCTTCATCCACCCATCCATCCATCCTTCCAACCTCCACCCATCCTTCATCCACCCGCCCACCCTTCATCCATCCATCCTTCATCCACCCATCTATCCATCCTTATAACTTCCACCCAACCATCCACCCTTTATCCATCCATCCTTCATCCACCCATCCATCCTTCCAACCTCCACCCATCCTTCATCCACCCACCCACCCTTCATCCATCCATCCTTCATCCACCCATTCATTCAACCTTCATCTACCCGTCCATCCATTCAGCCCTCTCTCTTTCCACCCATCCCTCCATCCACAGGCCAGATGGAGGCTGTAATGAAATGGAAGCTCCTTCCCCTTAAGAAACTTGCACCCCAGCCAGCGGGATGGGTGCACACATTCATGAACATTGTGGGCGCTGCGAGAAGCCTGCCCCTGCTATGTGGTCGGCATGAATAGAACTCAGCTGTTCCACCTGGGGGAAGGACCGACCGATGACTGGCCTGACGTCAGAGGAACTAGACGGGGACGGGGTGGGGGAGGGCATGGGAGAGTGAACCAGAGTGGGCAGCACAGGTCAGGGCAGACAGCAGGGAAGGAACACTGTGCGTGGGGACTGTGGGAGTCAGCCGAGGCTGGGATCCCACGGGGTGGGCATGGGCAGGGTCACCAAGGGCCTGGGCACCACGGGTGGTAGCCAAATCCCCTGGGAGCCAGCACCAGTCCTCACTTGGTGTCACATGAGCCCAGGGTTCACTGCTGGCCTCTGGTCAGCACGACCACTGCAGGTGCCCATGCTCAGCAGGGACATGCCAGGGCAGGGGATGGCACCCCTACTCCACAGGGGTACAGCCTCGTCCCGAGCCTCTCCACCTCCGCTGCCAGGGCCTCCTGTCCTCCTGGACTCTCACCCCTGCTGCCCGATCCTCCTCCATCTCCGAGCCGGAGGGCAGCAGCCCTGGCCTCCGGCTCCTCAGTCCTGCCGATGCCTCCTCCCCAGGGTGGCCCGCTCCTTCCCTGCCCAGTGTAGAGACACCAAAGTCGGCCTCCTTATGTCCTAGGCCTCCCTTCCCCATTCCCAGTCCAGGGTGTGCACTTAAAAATGTAAGCTGCTTGCAAAGCATGAATTACAAAGCTGTGCTCCAAACCTTCAGTCCTGAGAAGGGGACAAAACTTCAGGTCCAAGTCAGCTTCCTCTCTGTCCCTCCGCTGTCCCTGGTCTCCAGGGACAATCAGAGCAGCCAGTTTCTTGTGTAGGATCCCAGAACTTCCACCCCTCTCAATAACCCATTCAGTCGTTCAACAAATATTTACTAAGCCCAAGTAATGTGCGTATTCTTAGGGAATAAACCTATGAGTGAATCAAGGTACAAGCCCTGGCCCAGGGAGCTGAAGGTCTAGCTGCGGGGACGAAGAACACGGAAGGACCACACAGACCGCTACAGAAATACCCGGATGGAGATGCGGTGCAGGGGAAGCACGCCTGTGGCCCCTGGCCTGTGACACCTGGCCTGTGACACCTGGCCTGTGACACCCGGCCTGTGACACCTGGCCTGTGACACCTGGCCTGTGGCCCCTGGCCTGTGACACCTGGGCTGTGACACCCGGCCTGTGACACCTGGGCTGTGACACCTGGGCTGTGTGACGCTGCTGGGCAGCAGCATCCAATTCCACCTGACTGCAGGCGGTGCTCTCACTGGTCTCTATGGCCCCTTGTTTGTGAACTATTTTTGTGTATTCTTTACCCAGTTTTCTATGGACATCAAATTCTTGTTGATTTGTAAAAGTTCTTTCTAAATTAAGGAAGCGAGGCCTCCCCGATGTATCCTGGGTCCCTGGACGCGTCTATATTACTTCCCCAGGTACATAGGGTTCGCATGACATAGGCAAATACACGCCAGCCTTTCTCTCTGGAGGTTTGGGTCTAAGGTTGTATTTAGAAAGCCTTTCTCTTATCCAACATGATTAAAAAATCAGCCTGTTTTCTGCGGGTGATTTTAGCGTCACTGTTAATATTCAAACTCTGCTCTGTCCGGAGTTAGGTGGGAATCTCGTTTTTGTTCCCCCCAAGCGATGAGCCGATTGTGCCTAAATCTGCTGGACGGTCCATCTTTCCTCACGCCCGTTCACAGTAAGTCTCCTACTGACTGCTTCATCGCCAGGTACAGATCCACGCTCACTGGCATCTCAGATTTTACCCGTGGTCAAGTTTTTTATTCTGTGTCAGAACCAAGCTGTTTAATTAACGTAGCTTCAGAAATGCTTCAGAAGCTTGTAGGACTGGGTCTCACTCAATACCTCGTCTTTTGAAAAGATATTTAGTGGCTATTTTTAGCTCTTTCTCTCCCAGATTAATTTTAGTTCCAGTGTATTAACGATCTGAATGGTCCAGCGGGCGGACAGATCCCATTAGAAAGTGAAGACCGCGGGGACGTTGGCCACGGTCAGAGTCTGCACCGTGGGGACAACATCTGGACCCCCCTGCCGGAACACACTTCACGCTCTCCCCAAAACAAACGCAGCCCCATCTGTTCCTCTTGCCCTCAACACCCCAATTCTACTGTTCTCACTGAGAGTCCTCCACGAACACAAGATCAATGAATGAACAAGCCCCGGTGAGAGTTCTCGGCAGGAAAGGAAGACCAGGAAGTGTTCAGGAAAGGTGTGCTTGCTGCAGTAGCGCCCTCGGAGGGAGGGGTCCCCTGGCTCAGAAATTAAAGGGGGCTGAGAAGACGGAGACCTTTCACTCCAGCTGTCAGAGGCATCCGAGGCCAAGGTCGCACAGTCACAGCTCTGCATCCAGGTGGGACCTCTAGCAACCGTCTCAGGTAAAGGCGAGGACACTGCACGGGGCTGGCTGGTGGGCTTCCCACTGGAGAATTCGCGGCAGAACTTCCGTAGAGAGAGAGGATTATTTATTCTCATCACTCAGGCCCCCCAAGGCCTGCAGGATCCTGACTCGCCAACGAGAGATTAAATCACATTCAGCCGAGCTTTAGTGTTAAGTATATTTAATTGTATTCTAAATCTTCAAAGACTGATTATCTTTAATTAAGCAGCCCGGTGATACAGACTTATTACTCACTTGATATGATACAGTACGGATCTGTGCACCGGAATGTTTAATAAGTTGAAATGCCCCGTGGCCGACCACACCAAGGAGGGAGAGGCGTGAGTGTGTGCGTGCGTGTGTGCACATATGTGTGTCTGCGGCATTTCGAAAGCTGGCTAAATGGTGCTGTTGACACAGCATAGATGTTAATGGCACATAAAAGCACAAATCTGCCACTCACAGCACTGCACGTGTATGCAGATATAAATAACTAATAGGCCTTTCACAATCCACACGAAATACAAAGACTACCAAATTGCCTTTTAAAAACATTAGAATCCCATTAGGCCAAATTCAGCAGCTGATTATAGAACAAAATAACCCCCGGGAGGACTCTACATCCTTTGTCGCCGCCGTTAAAGGGCACAGCGCTCTCCACAAGGCCTGGTGGAGCCCCAAGCCCTGGCGGGGAAGGGCCAGCCGGACGCCTGAGGCGGGCGCCAGGTGGGGCTTTGCATTCTGGGAGTTATGTCAAGGAAACAGGAAGTCCGCCCAGCCTGGGCCTCAGTGCTGGCAGATGCCATTCAAAGCCACCAATGCCACCCCTCAGAGCCAGCCTCTCCTGTTCCTTCCTGCAGAAAGCACATGAAGCCTCCGCCATGTCCTCCTCCTCCACCCGACCCTGACCCCGACCCGACCCTGGGGCTCCCCCAGCCCCTCCCCGTGGAGCTGAGGCCACATCCGGGAGCCACGAGTGACAAGTTATCTCGTTAACTGGAGTCACCTGTGCCTCACATCCTCTATCGGCAGCACACTGGATTTTAAAACATCCTACTCTGTGTGCCTCAGCACCATCAGCACACCCTACCCACAAGGCGCGTGATCCAACGATATGGCGAAGCAGAAATGAAGTTTAAAAGTATTACGGTAAAGGACACATCGCCACTAACACCCCTCAGAATCTTCTCCCTAGCTTTGACAACACATCCCAGCATGCCAGCCACTTTCTGCAGCAGCTCTGGGGTCTGTTTGGCGTCTTTACGAGATTCAGTCACGAACACAGCGCATGCGATTGCCTGGCGCCACCCAAAGGAAAGGCAGCCTGGTAGAAGCATCGGGGTGCATCCTCGCCCGCCCAGTCACAGGGCCCCCCACTGTTCAGCTTCCGGTTCCTTCCCAGAGTCACAAAGACGGTGGAAGGGAAACGCTGTGAATCCGTTCAGGACTTCGAGGCAGCCAGGACGGCACAACTGCAGACCCTCAGGAGAGAGGACTCCAGAGCGGCTGCAGAACGGGGCCGGGACGTGGGATGAGCGTTTGCAGGGAGGGGCATATTTCCAGGGGCATTTGTGGTGATGTGCCCTTTACTGTAGCAAATTTTTTAAAAACTGTAAAACATTCTCCAACATTTTTACCCCCTCCTCGCATGTTTACACACGGTGCCCTTCTGAAGTCGCACACCAGGGGACACATATGGGGCTCCCGGCTCCCCTGAGCCCGTTTCCACCCCTGCGAGGTGCAAGCTCCGTGGGGAGCTTTGAGTCGCACCAGCGCCCATCCCGGCTCCTGGCCACTGGAGCCGTCTCTGGCATCGGGGCCCAGCCTGGTGTTCTCAGGTCTCCCCAGTGCCCTATTCTAACGCTCATGCAGCGAGGTGCCCCGAGGTGACCCCACCGCAGGTCCTGCTGCCCCTGCCCTCACCAGTTCACAGCCACAGCCGGAAGAGCAACGGGAAACAAAGGGCCCAAGCTAAGGGCCTCCTGCTCCGTCCCTTCCCATCCCGGTTCTCCAGTGCAGACTCGGTGGAGGAGCGGCAGGGTCCACAGTGGGCTGAACGGGGACCCCAAGAGCCCTGAGGGTGCCCTGACTCCCAGAACCCGCAGATGCGGGCTTGTGGCGACACAGCATCTATGCAGATGCCGCAAAGGACCTCAAAGCCAGCCTCTCCTGGACCGGGGTGGCCCTCAGTCCAATAGCCCCCGTCCTCACAGAAGAGGGCACAGCCCCAGGCAGGTCACACGCATAGGTCAGCTCTCCACAGCCCACGGTGGGAATCAGAGTGCTCAACTCCGTGATTTCAGATCTCTGGCTCCCAGAGCATGAGGAAATGGGTTTCTGTGGCTTTAGGCACTCACTGAGATTGTGGGGATCTGTTCTGGCAGCTCCAGGATGGTCTCTCCGGAATCTCCAGAGCCTAGAGCGAAGCTCCGAGTCCGTGACCCCCCTCTCATGTCAGCAACCTGCAAAGGCTCCCACGGCCTGGAGGGCAGGACTGAGACTTTAAGCCAGGATCTCAGGGCTCCCATGCCCTTCAGCTAACCTAGCTGTCCAGTCAGATTTCGGGGCGACAGTTCCGAGAGACAGAGTCGCTCATGCTGGTGTGGCTTCCCGCCTCCCCGCCCCCGCTCCACGGTGCCTGTCAGAGCCCACTCCTCGGCTGTCACGGGGAGCCCTGCGCTCTCTCCTCGAGGCACAGCTTCCCCCTCGCCTTCCGGTGCTGCCCAAGTGCGTCCAAAGGCCAGGGACCCCCTCTTCTCCCGGCGGGCTGCCCACGGACACAGCACCCGGGGGAAAACAGGACTCTGGAGTCACGCGGCACTCGCAGGAGCTGGGTGCTCTTCCGGGCACTCTCCGTGCCTTAACTGACCCCGCCCTTCGGTGCCCCTCTGTGGTTGGCACTGTGCTTGTTATCCTTTCGCAGATGATGAAACCGGGCACAGAGAGGCCAGGTTACCTTCCCGAGGTCGCGCAGCTGGACACAGGCGCAGCCGGGACTGGGGCTCAGCCTGTCTGGCCTCAGTTTGCACTGGGAGTCAGGGACCAGGTCGGGGTGGACACTGGAGCCTGTCCCACAGCCTGGATTTTACTGAGGTCAGCGAGGCCTCGGTGTGAGGAGGTGGGGCTCGCACCCTGTGGGGCAGGAGGGGCCGGGCCTCAGCACCCTGCGGTGCAGGCAGGCAGGGAGGAGACACCGCATGGTGCGCGTGTGTGTTCATATGTGCGCGCGGCCCCTCCTGGGCCACAGAGCTGGCACTGCGCCCCAAGACAGGCAGCACTCGGTCAAGGACTGGAGGTCACGGACGGTGGCAGGGAGGTCCGGAGAGGGCCAGACCCCTCGGAGGACCTGCAGGAGCCCTCGGCTTGGTGGTCTGGAGGCACAAGAGGGTGGACAGTGAGCTGGGCATAGGGACGCACACCTGTAATCCCCGCACGCTGGAAGCTGAGGCAGGAGGATTGCAAGTAGGAGCCCAGCCGGGGCAACTTAGCGACTTAATGAGACTGTCTCAAGATGAAAAATTAAAATAAATAAGTAAATAAATGAATGAAAAGGCTGGGTTCAATCCCAGTTCCACCATCAAAACATAAAAAGTTGGCAAAGGCAGCCCAGCGGTGTGTGGGGAGCACCATCCGGGTACCAAAGAGGTCAGGGGGCGGCGAGGGCAGCGAGGGGCCCCCTAGTCCCAGGTCCTGCCCACCTGGCCCCCGAGCGGAAGAGCCCGGCGTGGGGCGGCAGGTCCCATGACAGACAGTCCCTGTCCGGCAAGGGCAGACTCGCGGGCGACCTCTTCACACACGCCGCCTCTCTACGTCGCTGTGCACACACGTGCTTGCACACACACTTGCACACGCACGCTTGGACACCCAAGTTAACAGCTGTCCACCTGCTGTAAGCGTGTGTGCACACGTCTGTGCGGCATGTAACAGGGCCTTCTGGTTCCTGGCGCAGTGCAGGGAGGAAAGCCACGCCCTTCCGGGGGCGGGGCCGGGGGCGGGGCGGGAGCCGGGGGCGGGGGACCAGGGGACCTCCCAGCAGATGCGATTACAAACTCGATTGTGAATTCTGAACGTCCGTTACTCAGAACCAGCGGGTCATGAAGGCTAGGATGCGTCGACGTCACTGGATCCAGGCCCTCGCAGGCACTTCCTGCATGTGCTGTGCCGCCAGCCCCCAGCATGAGGGGCGTCCCTGTCCCCCACTCATGGTGGGACTGCGGGGAGGTGACAGGCCGTGACCGCCCCCCCTTCCCAGTGCCACACCGTAAACCACTGCCTCTGCACGCTGCCCTGGAGCCGGCCGACCATGAACTGAACCCTCTACAGACTGAGAGCCACGACAAACTTCCCCTTTCTAAGTTGTGGGTGTGACGTGCTGTGTCTCAAGGAGGAGAAGGTGACTCAGACAGCGTGGGCGTCAGGAGGGACAACTCAGCGTCCTCAGGGTCCCTCGTCAAACTCTAGGTTGGCGGGGTCAGAAAACAAAGGCCCAGAGAGGTGAGTAACTCTCCCGAGGTCGCACAGGGATGGAAAACCACTTCCAATTCCAGGCATGAGTCACCGCTTTTCCAACAATTAGAAGACAGTTCTATGTTCCTATCACTTCCTGGTTGGCAAAATAACGGTCCCCAAGCCGGGCGTGGTGGCGCACTCCTTTAATCCCAGCACTCGGGAGGCTGAGGTAGGAGGAATGCTGTGAGTCCGAGGCTGGCGTGGGCTACAACGTGAGCGCAAGGCCGGCCTGAGCTACATAGTGCAACCCTATGTCAAAACACTAGGGCTGGGAGTTTGGCTCAGTGGCTTAAGAGCCTGCCTGGTGGGCATAAGGTTGTGAGTTCGATCCCTGGTGCTACAAAAAAAATAAATAAAATAACAGTCCCCGAAGACACTGGCAGCCTGGTCACCCGGTCACCGCCGTGTGTTCTGGAACACGCACAGGGAATCGAGGCTGCTAATTGTCAGACCTTGAACAGGGAGCCTGTCAGGGTGGCTCCGCACTGGGCTTTAACGTGACGGAGTGACCGATATGAGTCCTGCTCACCGTGCCTGGGGCTGGGGATGGGGGGCCCGGGCTGCGGAATGTGGGCGCCCCCAGAAGTGGAAGAGGCAGGCGACCCAGCCACCTCCTTGATGTCAGCTCCACGGAGCCCTTGGGACCCGTGCTCTCTGACACCGTCAGGGGCCACGCTGAGGACACCAGTGCTCTGGCTGCCACGCGGTGGCCGCAGGAAGCCGGACGCTCTGAGCTCGGCCTGCGGCTCGCGGTCCCTGCGCCCCGCTGGGCTACAGTGCTGTTCTGAAACACACATCGCTCACTCTACTTCTGTGTCGGGTCCTGCCCGCGCCTTTCTTTGTACCGCGTCACCTCCGGACCTCAACGCAGGAAGCCAGAGAGGACGGTGGAAGCCACTGGCCACGCCCCAACCACGCCTGCAGACTCCTCTCCCTCCGCTCACCATCCCTGAGGTTTTACCTGCAGAAGCGCTCCTGGGAGCCCTCCCTCCCCATGCCCCATCTCCTTCCCCTCTGCACCAAGGGATGAGGGAGAATCACTGTTTCAGGGAGGCGGGACAGCTGGGCCGGGCGGAGCCACCTCTGGACAAGGGGGGCTGTGTCACCGTATCGGGACAGGCAGGGCAGCAAACGGCTTTCCTGGGAATCTGCAGAATCAGAGCATCCATTCCCCGACACTGAAATGCTGGCCCTCCTGGGACTGTGAGTGCCCCGTCATCCACCAGAACGTGCACGGAAAGCCTCAGTGCTCGGCTCTGGGCAGGGGACAGAGAGGGCGGGGGTGACGATGTTGGGGATGACAATGGTGGTGCTGGGGCTGTGATGATCGTGGTGGTGCCAATGGTGATGGTGGTGATGACGTTGGTGATGACGGTGGCGATGACGGTGATGATGGGATGACGGTGATGATGGTGACGACAGAGGACCCTCGAGCTCCGGGTGTCCTGGAGGCTCTGCCTCACCCTGGCCCCTGAGAGGTGACAGCAGCCCCTGCCCTGCCTCTCTTGTTCCTGTGGCAGGCGCTGGAGCTGGGAGGCCTGTGGTTGTTCAGACCTCAGGCACGGCAAGGTCTTCTCTCTGCTTCGGTTGGGAACGATGCTGGGGACCTGCTGTAGGGGGCGCTGGTCTCCCCAAGGGAGCCGGATCCAGGCAGGGCGCAGCAGGGCGGGGATGGCAGCAGGAGCAAGACCTGCGGGGCAGTGGCGGGCGGCTGTGAAGGTCGCTGGAGGTGGACGCTGAAGAGGGCAGCAGGCGGTGCTTGGGCCCCTGGTGGACACTCCTGTGACCTCTCGCTCCTGGGCTGTGGGGTGAGTCTCACGGCTGGGGCGGTGGCTGGGGGGGCTCTGTCTTGTGTCACTGATCCTCTGCAGCCTGGCCGGGGGCGCTGTGTCCCCCTGGAGGTGAGGCTGCCCCAGGCGCTGCGCTAGCAAACGGGCCAGGAGTCACAAGCTTCTCCCCACGGCTCTCCCCCAGGTGCCAGCACTCAGCACCTTGCTTTCCTTTGGTTCTGCGAAGTGAGGGTTTCCTGTCTCCTCCTGGGGCAGCATCAGAACTCAGTCAGAAGGGAGAGGAGGCCGACAGGGCCGGGGGCAGGGCTTGGCCTAGGCGGCCTTGTCCAGCCACCGGCACTAGGAGGGGCCCTGACTCCCATGGAGGCCTCTGAGCGAGGACTCTCAGCACGTCCTTGAGCTTCGGTCCCCGCCCCAGGTGCCACATCAGGGAGCAGGACCTCAACGCGCTGATCCGGGGGCCACTTCATATCTAAACCCTAAAAGGCATGAAGGGGTTTTTTCTTTTCTTTTGTTGTGGTACTGGGAATTGGACCCATCGTTTCAACCCTGAGCTGTATCCCCAGCCCCCTTTTTATTTTTGCTTGGAAACAGGCTCTTGCTAAGTCACTACATTGCCCAAGATGGAGTGGAACTTGCAATCCTCCTGCCTCAGCCTCCCAGAGTGCTGGCATTACATGCATGCACCACCATGCCCAGCTTGGGTGTTTTCTTTTAAAATCAAGTTTATCGGGGGTAATTTATGCGTAATAACATGGAGCTAAGCAGGGTCCATGGAGTCACACCCCATTTCCGCTGCCCTCTCACTGGGGTGACGTTTAGGTCGCCGCTCAGGACGTGCAGCCCACAGACGAGGCTGGGAACCAAGCCCAGTTCCGAGGCCAGGTCTGCTGCCCCCCGAACCTCCTGTGCTCTCAGATGTCTGCCGCTGCAGCCAGCCCCAGCCCCAAACCGCCACCCTCGCCGCTGGCATCACCCTTGGCTGGGTTCAGAGCTCAGTCCCTGGGGCCAGGGGGCGGGGGAGCTTCTCTGCAAACGCGGTTTGCGATTTTCTGGCAGCAAAGCATAGCAGACCTGTTCCTGCCGGGCTGTGCCTGTGCCAAGGCGGCCTTGGAGGAGGAGCCTGCGCTGGCCCCCAGGACTGCTCGAGCCACTGCGGCCTCCGGTCCTCTTCACCGCCGCGTGCTGTGCCAGGCGGGGGCGGAGAACAGCTCTGCGCCCTTGAGGAGGAACGGGGTTGGGGAGGCAGGTGTGGGTGGCGAATGCGTGGCTGCTGTGCCCCATGTGCAGGTGGGGACCCAGAAGCACCTCCAGCAACATGGTGACCAATTGGGCCTCCATAGCCAGGGCCCCAGGCTCAAATCCTAGCTCCCCTGTCTACCCGACATGGAGCTGTGAGGAATCACTCAAGTTCTCTGGGCCTCGGGTAGTAAGAAGCCCCCCACTTAGTGCTGCTGGAAGGCAGGCAAAAGTATGGCCAAGGCGTGCTGGGGAGCTGGGCTGGGGGCGCCCGTGACCATCAGTGGCTCAAAGTCCCGGGAGCTCTGAGCTTGGCTGGTACAGAGAGTCTCTTAGTAGAGGCCCAGTTAGTGTGTGTGTGTGTATGTGTGTGTGTGTGTGGGGGGGGGGGCTGGCTGACTCCTTCAAAGGGCGGGGCAGCAACATCTCCAGGTGCGCAGGCTGTGGCCTCTGAGCCCCGCCCCCCAGGCCGCAGAGGGGTCCCAGGGAGGAGGCGGAGGGGACCCAAGCACAGGCTGTCTCAGCACTAGGTCAGCCACACCGCCAAACGCATGGCGCTTTCTGCAGAACTGATCCTCGCTCACAGCTCTGTCCACGGCACAGCAGAACACACGTCTCTTAAAGCTAACAAGAGGGGAAACCAGAGCACAGACGACAGCCCATTCCGGGGGCTGTGGCGTTTGAAAACAGACGCCCAGGCTGGCAGGAAGCCCTCTCCCAGATGCCCAGCCTGTGTCCAGGCCCGTGCGTGGCCAGGCCAGGCCCAGGTGTTGATGCTTGTCTGCCAGTGCTGACCGCAGTGTCGCTCTCTGGTCAGCCCCAGCCCCGAGCCTGGGTGGGGTTTTCCCACGTGGGCATGGCCTGGATTATTCGCACCCGTGGTGTGTGGACAGAACGGGGGCCTCAGAGTTAGAGCACTGGGCTCACGTCCAGCTCTTGCCTCTGTGCTGTGAGCTGTCGGGAGCTCTTCTCGGGGCCTCCGCTTCCTTCCTGTGAAACGGGTCACCAGAGCTTAACGAGGGCACGGTACCGAGGAACGGTGTCAAGCACATGATCGGAAATCCAAGAATCCCTCCCGTGATCTGCATGACCCTGCGGACCAGGCTGTTTCCCTGCTGCGGACTCAGCTACCTTTGCCCTCCTCGGCGCACAGACTTTGTAGGAGTCAGGAAAATCCCTGCTGCCTCCTCTGCAGGCGTGGAGAGACATTCCGCGGTAAGATGTAGAAAGTCATTTCTGCAGATTACTGTGCATGTGTGACTTTCTTTCCCTAAAGTAATCCCTGTGCAGCCCTGGAGACCTTGCTTTCCCAAGAGAAAGTTATGTTATGTGTCAGGAGGATATGAAAAAATACAAACAAATAAAAACCGATGATCTCGGTCATCGCCCTGCAGGTGTCATCTCTCCTGGGCAGTGAGGGTGTCACAGCCAAGGTCGCGCGTTCCATCCGGAAGGTCAAGTGTGCACTGCCCAGGTCTTCAATGTGTGAATGCACACGAGCACACACACATGCACATGCACAGGGTCCCCAAGTCACAGCAGAGCTCCCCTCCCAAGCAGTGAAGCGGGCGGGGGGGGGCACCGAAGAAGGCATCAAGAGCACCTGTGAGAAGTGTACCCGGGCGAGGCCAGTTTTCCCGTCTCCTGAGACTGAGGAAGCAGACGCCGACGCCGCAGCAGCTCTGGAAGCAGCGAGGCTGGGCTGTGGTCCGGGCAGCCGTGGAGGAGCCTCGGTGCTCTGGTCCGCTGTTTACTACGAGCCTCAGTTTTCCCGTCTCTCAAACGGGTCTGGTGTTATCCAGCAGCCTCGGGTTCACCGCGTGGTGAAGGGGAACACGGGTGTGAAGGTCCTTTCCTCCCGTGGCCTGGTCCAGCTCGGCAGAAGCTGCAGACACTGTCACACCAGGTCTGAGGGACGTGGAGGACCTGCCCCGCCCCGGGGGTCTTGCTGACCCACACCCGCCCCCGCCACACCTCCTGCACTGTCTGCGTCTCCTAGACCACAGCTCTCTCCCTCGCTGCTAGAACCAGAAGGGCTCGGCCTGGGAGCCTCATGTCTCACTGTCAGCAAATCCTTGTCCCCAAGGCGGCCACTGGCTGCGCAGCACTAATGTCCCACGGGGACTGCAGCCACACCCTCGTGGGCCCCCACAGGTGCCCTTCCAGCCCAGCTGCCAGAGCAGACCTGGGCAGCACAGCCTCGGTGGCTCCAGCTCTTCCCGCTGTGCCCTCAGCCTCCACGCTGCTGCCCGGGTCCCCGCACTGGCCCTGGCCGGGCCCCTCAATACTGCTGTGAGTCCCACAGGGACCCAGAGGAGGCCCCGGAGCCACACAGCTGGCCTCAGTGTCACGCAGGTTCCAGGCAGCCTGACGCCTTGCAGCCCCAGCCCAGCGACATTGGAACCAACCAAGGACTGAGCTCTGCACATCGGAGTGGATGCCTCGGAAAATTCCCACTGTACAGGAGGCCGGGCTTAGGCAGCCCCGACCGAGGGGAGGGTGCAGGGCCACGGAAGGCGGAGATGGGTGGACTCCTGGTCAAAATGTGGAGGAGGGGGTGTGTCCACAGGAAGCTGCAGGCCACCGCAGTATGCAGGTTGCACAGGAAGGAGGCGTTGGGGAGAGGGGCCAGGTGACACCAGCAGCCACGTGGGAGGGAGGCAGCCGGGTTCGTGGACACTGGTCCTTCTCGAAATGAGTGGAGGCGCCAGGGTTGTGACCTCTCTGCCTAGTGGAGGGGCTCGGCCTGACTTACTCGTCGAAGTTGCTTTTACAGTGTATTTGCAAAGGGCAAAATGAGCCGATCCGGGAACAAGACCAGCAGAGCTGCTGTGTGTGATGCCGAGCTGGCTGCCGCACGTTCCCTTTCCCCGCTCCCTCCGCCTACACTGCCTCGCCCCATCGCCTCTTCTCTCCGTCCTTTTTCAGGCCAGGCTCATGGCCTCCTCCTTTGGAGGCCCTGACCCAAACCCCTGTGCCCGGGCACCACCCACCGGTCTGTCTCACACCCGCTTCCTTCCCAGGGTCGCCCTCAGCCGCCTCTTCCTCAGCTGGAAATGAGCGGAGGGGAGGAGCTGCTGTGTGCATTCCGCTCTGCAGTGTGGGACAGGGCCCAGCTCCAGCCCACTAAGGTGGCAGCGGCGGCTGCGCACCGCAAGAGCGTCGCACCTGCCTGGGGTGCAGGAGGGCGGGCAAAGCCCAGCACCGTTACCGCCGTCACTGTGAGGCCCAGGACAGAGATCGCGGGCAGTTCCAGGACTCGGGGCAGCTCTGCTCCCCGGTGGCCTCCGGGGAGGGAGGGAACTCAGAGCCACAGTGAACCCCCAGCCGGCGCCGAGCCTGCGCCAAGCGCTGTCCATCCAGCTCCGTGTGCCCGAGCACAGGATCCCCCGGTGGCCCTCGGGGTGGGCACCATTAGTGCTTTCTCAGGGATGTGGACCCTGAGACCTGGAGAGGGCAGACGACCCCTGCACCCACATGGCTGGGCCGCATTCTGGCCACAGCGAGACCCTCACCCCCCACCATGTGTCTGTGACCTCTCCTAGGCCTCCGCTCAGGGGCGGGGGTGGACATTGGCGAAGGCCACAGGGACGTGGAAGGGCCTTGTGCGGGGCTGTCCGCACCTCCCGTGTTTAGTCTGAGCTCTGCCCTCAGCCGCCCAGGACTGGCCACGCTCGGGAAGCCCTGCAGACAGCTTGAGCCCAGATGTGCGCACCATCCTGGGCCTCGTAGACGCTCAGAGCTCAGGCTCTGTAGGGAGGACTTGGGGGGGCAGCACAGAGTGAGGAAGATCCTGGGGAGTCTCACACAAACCCCGCCCATCTCTCCCTCCACCCCCTGGCTGGAGCGGGGTGCAGGGCACAGAGTTCACAGCTGGGCCCAGGGGCATCGGGTGACCCAGGTGGGTGCTGGCTGGACCACAGCCCCCAAGGGGAAGGAGTCCTTCCTGGCCAGCGAGGATGCAGCCCGGGTCCCACGGCGAGGCCGGCACCATCTGCACAGCCGAGGACAGGGAGTCCCAGTCCCAGCCCTAAGCCATGAGTGATGGAAAATACCAAGCCAAGGAGAGCAGGTTATCATCTCAGATGCAGTCTGCCCCAAATTAAGACACCGTCTCCTTATCCAGACTCCCCTGAGGCCTGATGATAAAGTGGGAAAGTCAGAGGTCAATCAGGGCCTCTCCTTCTCCTCTTGACCCATGGTGGGGCCCCACTGTCTGCATCCATCCAATCCCGAGGTTCCAGAGAGACAAAAAGCTGTGTGACTCTGCAGTGGTTACTTAACCTCTCCGTGCCTTAACTCCCTGTGCAAAAAGGGGTGATAATGTCTTTCACTGAGCTCCTGTGGGAGCCCCAGGAGACTGCGCAGGTGTTCAGGATGACGCCCAACTCAAAGCCCTGTGCAGGGCTCGCCCCCCAGAGTGGTTTACACTGCAAACCCAAGCACCAGCTGCGGGCTCCCTGCCCATCTGAACATCAATCGATCTATTATTTATTAAATGCTGCTTCGTGCTGGCGCGTGCACACGTCCCAGCTGTTCCCTCTGACAGCAACAACTGTGCCAAGGTGCCGGGGAGGCCGCTGGGAACCGGGCATCCACACCTCGCAGTGAGGTGGGGTCTCACGTCACCCGCTGGCCCGGGACGTGTCAGGCTGGCCCGGCCTTCCCGATGGTGTGACGCCCAGGTCCCTGCATCTCCATGCTGGAGGGGCTCTGTGTCCCGGCCGCCGTCCCACAGGGAGGGTGACCCCTCCACTGTCGCAGCCTGCCAGGGCCTGGGGGCTCATCTTCACCACAGTGGCAGTGGGTGACGGGCCCGGGTGACCGTGCAGGCGGTGCCGGCTCTGCTCTGTGGACCGAGTGGGAGGTGCAGACCCTCGAAGCCGCGTCCTGCTGCTCCCTGTCCTGTCACACCCCACATGCGCTGCCCCGGACCCTAGGCTGGCCAATCCCGCCCCAGCTCTCGGAGGAAGGAGCCCTGGCCGCTCGCTCCCCAGCACGAGCGCCTGGTAGGAAACAGCAGCGGCGATGACCACCGCCAACAGAGTCGCTGCCTGTGTGGGGCGCGAGAACCGAGTGTCCTGCTGCAGTGAGCCCTAGGCCGGGCGCTCGACTGACCCACCAGGCCTGGGTTTCCATCTCAGCATGACGCGCAGCACAGCAATGACAGCCGAACTGCTGACTGCTAAATACAGCTCAGCCCTGCCCCCCGCCACGCTCCCCTGTGCCAGCACAGTTCCTGACGCTACGACCGACGTGACACAGGCCACCTCCTGACTTCCCAGGCAGGACGGGCCGGTCCCGCATTAGGGCTGAGTAAACCAAGTCCACCTGGCATGGCTGAAGCGGGTTCCGCCCAACAGGGAGCCCCACAGGGAGGCCATCGAGCCCCTTCTGCCCTCCTTTCTTTCCTGCTTTTGTGGGGGCAGCCCCCACATCCTGCATCTTCGATCGCTTCAGACCCTGGGCCTGCAGGAAGACCCTGGTGCCCCAGGCCGGGGTCTGGTTTTAAGCGGCCCCTCACCCTCAGCAAGGAAGCCACTGCCTCTGACCCAGCCTCACCTGTCGCCAGCTCTGGGGTCTGCCTCTCCACGAGTTCCACACTGTGGCTGGGTGGAAAGAGAGTGCCATTTACCAAACCCCTAAAAGCCAACCGCCCCCAGTTCTGCAGATGAGAAAACTGAGGCAGGGACGGTGTGCGGCCTTTGGTGTCTGCAAGGCCACTGCTCCAGCTGCGCCAGCCGGGGCCGAACACAGCAGCTGTGGGTCCCACAGCTGAGGGCGACCCAGGCTGGTGGCGGCAGGGGCAGCACTGCTATCCATGGCTTGACGGCCTAGTGCGTGCCCGTGCGGCTAGTGTCAGACACGGAGGGGGGCAAAAGAAAGAGCACCCCACCCTCCTGCCTCACGCCCCGTTCCACTCTGCCCAGCGCTTGACACCATCGGACGCACAGTATTCACGTACCTGTTTACCCACTTACTGTTGCCCCCACCCTGAATCTAAACTCTGGGAAGCAGGCCTGGACCGCCCCTTGGGAACAGTGCCCAGCCAGCACCTGCGGGAGACCTTGGCATCGCTCGGGCAGCAGCTTTGCTGACGGCCCCTGCCCTGCCACAGGCCACAGCGCCCCTGAATGGGCTGTTTGTCTTCACGGTCACCAGAGAGCTCTGTCCTGAGCCTGCAGCTCCCAGCTCCCCGCTGTCCAATCTCCCCTGGGCCTGGGCCCTTTAAACTCCACATCCACGCACGGTCACTGACGGGCCACGTTTCCTCTGTCCCCAGCCCAGGGAAGGGGAGCGTCTTCCACCTGCCAGGCCCTCAGGAGTGAGAAATAAACGCCCATGCGCTGGCTCCAGCCCTCATCCCCCGCCACAGCGCCTCACGCTTCAGATCACCCCTGCCTAACTAATGCCCCGCTGGCTCTGGCCCCGGGCGGCACAGGCACACAAGGCGAGGCACGGAGCAGGGCATGGGGGCTGGGGTGTTCCCCGGTTCAGACGTGTGGAGGGGGTCAGCTAAGCCCAAGAAGCCCGTGCCCACGGATCTCCACCGGCCTCGCATCTGGAGGGATCCGTCAGTGGCCACATCTGCACCCTGCGAAGCCAGCGAAGCCTCCGTTCTCCGTTCACTCGCGGCAGCCGTGGCTCTGAAGGGGCAGCGTGAAGGGAAGCAGCTCCTCGTAAACAAACTGGGGCGGGGGGCGGCCTCTGAGGGGCCACGGTCCCCCTCCCGACCGAGCTGAGCAGGCCGAAAATGAGCACTGCTTCAAGATGCTGGCATCTCTGGAGCCCGCCCGAGAGGCTCTGGGTAAAGTGGGGTGAGGAGGTCTCCATGTGTGCACACGTGCAGGTGTGTACACGTGTGCAAGCATGTGTGCACGTGTCTGTGCATGTATGTGTGCATATGCATGTGTGTCAACACGTGTGTATGTGTGTGCGTGCATGTGTGTACATGTGTGCATTGTGGGGCTTGGGAGCACCACACGACTCCAGCTGGACACCATGGGTGCTAGGCTGGCGCCGAGGACGGGGTGACACGCAACTGCGCTGTGGGGAGCTTGCCTGCTGCCCGCACCACACCGGACTGAGTTGAGCTCTCTAAGGGCAGGGGATGCTCCAGGGAGCCCTGGCGGGGACTGCCTGTCACCCTGGGGATGGCACACCCCAACCAGCGACTCCACAGCCACTCCCACAGGCCCGGCTGAGCCACAGCCCCCACCCCTAGTGGGTCACCACACCCCAACTCTGCCCACTGCCAGCTTGGGACCAGTGCTGCCCCAGGCCGTGTCATTGAGCAAATCCTTAGACCCAGCCCTGATGGCTCTCGGTCGGCCGCCCTCTGGCACGGTGCTAAGGGCTTCGCGTGAATAAGCTGACCGTCACTGCCACAGCCCGTTCCCAAGCCCTCAGGCCGGGCAGGGTGCCCAAGTGAGCGCTTTGGGGACTTCAGGGAGCAGACACAGTGGACGCTGCACGGCGTCACTGAGCCCCGGGGGTGCTGCGCGAAGTCTGTGGCCGAGGGCCTGAAGCCCGGCAGCCTGGCCAGGGAGGGGACCACGGCTGCCCTGTGCCCTCTGGGCCAGGTCTGTGCTCAGCTCGAGATAAAACCTCCCTCCTGGAGTGCGGCTCCGTGGCACGCTCAGGAGCCCTTTCCCAGGAGCGCACGCCAGGAACCCCTCTGCGCCGGGTCTGGAAAAGCCGGGCGCCAGCCCCCAACTCCACACCCTGCAGAGGCGCACAGTGGTTCATGTGGGGTCACCACAGCCGCAGGCCCCTCCTGCCCTGAGCTGTCGCTCCTGCCGCACCCAGCCAGCAGCCGCTCATGAAGCTGCTGTGAGGAGCCAGGGCTGGACCCCGGGGGAGGGACGGTCACCCAGCGACGTGGGTCTCACTCCCCAGGGGATCCCACGGCCCTCACTACCACCATCACCACCGTCACTGCTCCAGACTCCCCGCGAAGTTGAGAACGGTGCCCCCGGAAGGCGGCCCGAGTCGGCCTGGGGACAGACTCCAGTTGCCACCCGCTGGCTTCCAGGGGGGCACCGACTGCCCTTAGGGGACCTGGGAGGCTTCCTCGGTTCTCAGAACCTGCTCTGAATATCAGCGAAGTTACAGGACAGCAGAAAGCGCATGCGGGGGACGCAGTGCCGCCTCGGTCCACGAGCTTCATCTGGTCCAGGATCCTGCGAAGGCGGCTGGGCCCGCGTGCACGTGGGAGGGCAGGAGGACGGCCGCGGCCGCGGTCAGCACCCTACGCAGAGCTCGTGAACAGAAGCGAAATTTTGCACCAAATTGTTCACAAACTGTAGCTCCACTCACTGAATATTAAACTAATGTTACAACTGCACCCCCTTTCAAGGCGTTACTGAAAATAAGACTCTCAATATTCTGTGCATAAGGCGCACCGGTGAAGGAGTTCTACCGGCTTCTCCCGGAGCAATTTCTACATGGTGATGATTCGCATCGGGATACCGCGGGGGGCCAGCGGGAGCACCCCTTCGGGAAGGGTCGATCTCGTCTCCCAGCTGGAGCTGTTCTGGGGCGCCCTCTGCTCCCCCAGTCAGCACGCAGTCAGGCGGCCCCTCCGCACAGTTCTCCCGTTTATTCAGTAGCACAGTTCGGGAGTGGCGAGGTCCCCCCTCAAGGCCCGGTCCTTTGCTTTCCACAGCTTCAGGGTCTCCGGGGTCTGGGTTCCGCTCGGCACAGACCTGGCCTCCACCTCCCATCCCAGCAGGGTTCACGGGCAGAAAGACAAGGACTGGGCGGGATCAAACCCCGAAACCCCACGAGAGCCGAAAACCACAGAACTCATCTCCCGTCCCTGGGGTTGGAAGCCAGCATCAATGCGCTGGCTGAGTCTGTGCCTTCCGGGGCACCAGCAGAATCTGCACAGTGTCCCCTGCCGGATCTGGTGTCCCCCTGCTGTCGCTGCGGATTTCAGGCCCCACCCAGCGCCACCTGCCCTTCCTTCCACCGGGGACCCGGCCTGAAGCCCCCGGGGCCGTGGGCTCTGGAAGACGCTGCTCGCCGTAGAGTGGGTGAGGATTTTAAAGAATTACTTTACCTCCCCAGCCCCACGCGGACGGCAAAGGGAAACACTGGGTCAGCAACAGCAATACGGGGGCCCTCTGGGGAGCACTCAGGGTTTCCACCCCCTGTCCCAGCCGAGACCTTAGTATGAGACTGGGGGGAAACAGCACAGAGAAGTCAGGGCCTGGCCCGGTGCGGCACAGCCCCTGCAGAGGCGGCACACCCAGGCTGCTGCCCCCGGCCGGCCTCCTCCGCATCTTGCTCTGGTTTGGGTCCTGAGGGTCCCCAGCGTCCTGCGGTGTCTGGGCCACCGCAGACGGGATCTCACAGGAGGCCGGGGGTCGGCTCTCCCTCTCCTCTCCGCCCCACCCCACCCCGGCCAGGAGGGCGGCCGTTCTGCTCTGGCGCCCTCTCCCTCCAGGACCGAGCCTGAGACCTGAGCTGTGGCCCAGCAAACCTTCCCCTTCGTGAGCTCCTTCTCCCAGGTGCTCGTCACAGGAACAGGAAGCTGCAGGGCGCGACTTCCTCCCCAGGCAAAAGCCACTGCGGAATCTGCGACAGGGGCAGGCGGCCTGGGGACCTCTGAGGCTGGGGAGACAGAGCCCCAAGACAGCAGCACCCCAGAACCCTGCACCGGGTGCTGGCAGCCCAGAGCCAGCTTGTGCGCCTTTAAAAACACCAAGAGCAGCTGGAGGCAGCCGTCCCTCACCTGCTAGTTAGCTAGTACTAAGCACTGAATCAATCAGTCAATCAATCCATCAATCGTGAAGGAAGGAAGAAATGAATTTACCATGGGCTTCAGTACAGCAACACAAGAAGGTCTGGATTCAGATTTCCTGGGGTGGAGTTTGAGTTCTCACTGCCCAGATGGGACCCCAGGCAAGTTACCGAATGTCTCAGGCCTCAGTTTCCTTGTCTGTAAAGTGGGGCTACAGTGCCTATCTGAGAGTGGGGGGCAATAGAGAGGACCCGAGGCGCTGCCCACCGTCCATCTACATGTCGGGGGCAGTTTTGTTGTCAGTGGGGTGGGCTGTGAAGTCCTGAGAGGCAGGAGACATCGGTCAGGGCACCCAACTGCCAGACCCGGCGCTGCCCGCAGGAAGTGCCCTGACCCCCACTGGATAACTCATGGGGCCTGCCCGTGGATCGGGGGTGCAGAGGTGACCTGGGCCGAGGAGCTGGGGGCAGGGGCCAGGCGGGGCTGCCTCCCCCTCCCCCCCAGCAGCTCGGAGTCCACACCTTGCTCTGTCCTCACTCTGCCACCTTGGGTCTCAGTGTTCCCAGCAGTGACGTGAGTGCTGGGGCCCCGTTCCCGAGGGAGCTCTGCCCTGTGACGTCTCGGGGCCCCACCTTGCAGACGTCCCTGGAGCCCCTCTGGCTGGCAGCACCCCTGCTGATGACCATCACTGCCCAGAGCCGCGGCCTCAGGTCTGGATCCGCAGGAGCGACACGAGTCCTACCTTCTCAGGGCCGGCCCAGCCCACGGGGAGCTGTGACAGCGAAGTCACAGCGAGGGCTCAGAACACACTCCTTCCCGTCACCAAGACAGAGACGTCGGACAGGGCTCATGTGGCTTCCAGGATGGCGAGGAGGTGGGCACGGGGAGCGGTTCCCGGCCTTGGACAGGGTGAGGTGAGCCGCAGATGTTTCCAATTACAGGGAAACTGAGACTCAGCAAGCCCAAGAGCTGCCCAAGGTCGCACGGCTGCTAAGGGATAGTGCGGGACTTGAACCTGAGTCTTCCTGCTGCTGAGCCCGACCGCACCTTTCATCGGGGACTCCTGAGCCTCTGGACCTTCTGGCCCCTCTTGCCCAGATGTAGGTGCAGATGGGAGGATAGGCCATGTCCCAGGGCCACGTCCGCACTGTGCCCCCAAGGACCCCGCTCTGAGTGGGGACAAACTTCCTGCTCTACCAGGATCGAGTGCCGAGATCCTGTACCCAGAGACGCTGTCCGTTAGCTGCTTAAAAGCCACAGACCAACCTGCCGGGAGCCACTGGCGCCATTATGAATGAGAAGTGTCAGGAAATCTTTCTGCAGAGCCGATGTCTCTGGAATTGCCATGGTGACAGTTAATAAAAGCTGAGAGTCTATCTTTTAGCAAGCCAGCTCTGCTGCCAGGCAATAAAATTGGGGCGAGCCTTTGAAGCTGTTTGTATTTAAATGCTCCACGCCCCTAGAATAAAAACAGCCTCTGCCATCAAAGACCAGCTTGTCCCACCACTATCCCCGGCCGGCCTGGGGGGCTGGGAGGAAGGGGAAGGTTCGCTGATGACTGTCAGGAGGCGGTGACATACGGGGTTAGTGGTGTCCAATCACACAGGTTCAGGTCACGGTTCTGCCCTCCTCACTGTGTGGCCTTGAGCAAGTCACGGAACCGCTTAGTCCTTCCAGAGCAGAGCCACACCCAGGCTGTGCGACCTGCTGGTTTAATAAGAGGCCCCTGGCTCGTCTGACAGCAGCCAGTGGTGAAGCCGCCCCACTCGGGGTTCCGCATGGGTGACCCTCAGGTCAGACCTGCATCACAGGGACCACGGCTGACCCCCCACTGGCCGGGCAGGCCTGGGTGTGTATTCACTCAGCCAGCATTCATGGAGTGCCTGCTGCATGTAGCACGTAACGAATTAGACACGGTCTCTGGCCTCGAGAAGTCTGCTCAGTGCACACTTGATTTCCCCTTCAGCCGGTCGCCTCATCCCCGCCTGGACCTCTCGGCCAGTGCCCTTTCCTCCCATTCTCCCCACTGGAAACCACGCGTCCTTCTGGCCCCAGGCCCCATCCCCAGGCCTGGCCTCACAGTGAGCTCCGGCCTCACTGACGCCCCCTTCCAGTCACCCTCCCCTGCTTTCCTCACACCCCTCACCAACCCTCAGCACCCCGTCCTGTCTCTGGTTGACTGCAGCAGCCGCAGCGTGGGAGAGGTCATGCCGCGTCCTCAGTCTGTCCACACCGGGGCTCCTCCCCAGCGGAGCCACGGTCCCCACAGACCAGCTGTAACAGTGGGGATGCGGCGGGGTCCGGTGAAGCCTGGCGCCTGGGCTTAGAGGCAGCGCCTTCTGCTGTGACCTCATGGGGCGGAAGCGCTGCGTGGGCCCCCTGGGACCTCTTCGTGACCCGATCGGCTCCCAGAGTCCTTCTGCCTAATACCATCAGCTTCGGGTCTGGAGGTCAAGCGCATGGTGCTGTTGTTCTTAGTATAACATCCTGGGCTGAAGCCCGGCTTCGAGCCCCAGGAGCCGGTCCCCAGCCTCCTCATCAGCCAGCCAGCCTGGTTTGCTTGCGGTCCCCAAGCACCACAGCCCTTTCCCACCTCCCCGCCTGCCCCACGGCTGACCCTGCCCCTTCCTGCAGGCCCACGGGCCACCGTCCAGGGCTCCTCAGCCTGTCCCAGCACTGGCATCAGGTTGCTCGGCTTCTGCTCCTCGCTCAGCATCGTGTGTGGCCATTCAGAGGCCGTGGCCTTCTGGCTTCTTGAGAGCATCCCCTGCGTTAGTCAGCCCGAGATCTCCAAGCTCCGTGAGGGCGGAGACCTCTCACCCGACCAAGTCCCTCTTCCCCCAGCACCGACCACGAAGGAGACGAGGCTTCCGCCTGGAGTTTGTGAGGGAGAGGATGAAGAGGAGCCATCAGGATGGGCCAGTTTCATCTCAGATTAAGTCTCAGGCGAGACAAAGTCAGAAAATCCATCTTCCACGGTGCCATATTCTTCTCTCTTTAATGTCATTTCTTTCAAACCCATCAAAGCAAATTGCGCTGTATGCGGCGGTTACATAACACGGCGGGGCCCTCCACGGCGTCCACTGCCCGGAAACGGGACCCGGCCTCCTGCTTCCCAGAAGCCTTTAAAAGTGCCATCTGTGTACCTGAACCCTGAGATAGGACGAGAATTTCCTTCCATCGTGTCCCAGGACGAGAGGAACAGAAATCAGAGCAAGACAGACCGGAGATGGGTGACACCCGGGGCACGTCTCCGCTCCTGCCTGGTAGTCGCTGTGGTTGGGGCTCGAGTGCCAGCAAGCACCCGCGACCGCCTGGACTGCAGGGATTTATCACGGGAAGGAGAAGAGCGGCGGTGCTTGCTGAGCACCTTTTGGGTACCAGGCAGGGGCTGGGACTCAGCACCTCCGTGGAGCCTCAGCGCTTCGGCCCCTGCTCGCAGATGGAAAAGTGGGTGACTCGGCCCAGAGTGTGAGATAGCACGCCCTGCGGGGGCGACCCTGCTCCATCAGCCCCCGGGCGTGGCGCTCGGAGGACCTGAGAGGCAGCCGGCGGCGCCCTGCAGCCCGCGGTCTACACCTGGGGGTCCTCGGCTGCCTGTCCATGCTGATGTGGCCAGCGCAGCCCCAGGGGCCCTGCTCACCTGGAGAATATTGGGCCTGTCCACGCGCTTGTAGAACAGTCCGGGATGGAGGAGGACGCTGGCCCTGGTGCAGAGCGGGGTGGCCCCAGCTGCACCTCAGGGGCTGCCTGAATCTCAGGGCTGAGGGCTCCGGAGTCGGCCTACCCACCCTGACCTCCCTCAGTGGGCAGCTGGAGGCCCACGTGCCACAGCCCTGGCCCAGGCCTCCTTCATGCTTCTACTGGCCCCTTGCTGTTCAACCCTGGGCCCTGCATTTCACGAGGCCTCCCTCATGCATCCACCCCTCCTCCACCCCCCGGCGCCGCGGGGTCCTCACAGCGGCCGCTGGTGGTGGGTGCTCTGCGGTCCCTCAAACACTGCTTGTTTGTGTTTCTGATTTCTTTGGAAACCACCCTCCTTTCTCTCTGTGCCACTTAACCTCAGAAGAAAAAGTCACCAGAGGGTCCAGCAGACACAGGGTGGCAGGAAGAGCCTGGATTAAGCTGTGTGGCCCCAGACAAGGGATTTAACCTCTCTGAGCCTTGATTTCCTCGTATGGAATGTGTGGCTCATAATTTCCACTCCGGGAGGTTGTTGGGAAAATTCAGTAACACACTGGGAAGTATCTTCCAAATAAAAGCTTCATAAATTTTAAAAAGTGGGGTTTATATAAAAAAGCATTTTAATTCTTTGAAAGAATTAGTGCCTAAAAGTCCGGGTCCCCCCAACCCTTCCCCAAGCTGACAGCCAGGTGTGTGGACAGTGGAGAGAGGTCATCTGGGTGACCTCTAGGCAGCTCTCCAGTTGGAAATCCAAACAGCTGCAGCGTGTTCTAGAATCACCCAGCGGACAGCACCTGACAGAAGGCAGTCAGTCCTGAAGGGACTTTGCACAGGAACCGTGGAGTTGCCCAGGCCTCAAGGGGACACCACGCACAGAGCGGGCGTGGCCTCTTCCTCAAGCCTCCTGCATGGGACTGAGTTCTGTGGGCTCTGCCCCAGGCTGCCGGGCCCGGGTAAGGGCTTCTCCCTGTGAATTTGAAATGAACTTCAGAGCAAACCTGTGAGTCGGTTTGCAACCCATTTCAGGGAACAGAAGATCAAGGCTCAGAGGCAGGCGGGAGGTGGCCCGAGCTGCGCTCCTTCCTCCACCCGGCACCATCACTGAAGACGCAGGGCGACTGTCCCCCACCCTCCCCTGCGGAAACGGGGGTCACCCACTGATGCTGGAGGCTGTGGGCAAAGTGAATCCACGTGACTCAGGGGTGCTCAGTCCACAACAAGAAAACAAACGTAGTGACTGGCCTCGGACAGGCGCGAAGGGAGAGCAGCACAGCCTTCTCTGCCCCCAAACACGCAGAGCAGGGAGGGGACCGGAACGAACTCACCACTGAGTTTCAGCAGGATCTGGAGTCTTCTGAAAATATCTTAATTGGAAACAGCCCAAAATTAAAAAGATGCATTCCCTCCCTCCGTCCTTTACCCACTTAGCTCTGCTTTCTAAGTGCCGGTCACATCCTGTGGGCCGGCCCGGAAGTGCTGTCAGAGACCCCTCCCTGCCCTCAGGAATAAGACACAAAAGGGGTTCTCAGAGTGCAGACCAAGGGTACTGAAAAAATGACTCCAGGACTCCAGCCCAGGCTGACCAGGCTCAGAACGGGGCGGGGAGATCAGAATTCTGCAGTTTGAGTAACACCCCAGGTGACAACTCCGTGCCTCAAAGGTCACTGACCACAGTCCCACAGGGCAGCCCCTGGGCTCAGGGACTGAATGGAAGTGGCTGGTATCGACCAAAGCCTTGCTGTGGCCGGCCCCGCTCCCGGAGCACTGTCCCCGTCTGTGGACTGGGACAGTCACTGCGCACTTGCTAAGGTCACTTAGAGTCCAAAGGAGCACACAGAGGCCACATGTGCAGCCTCCACCTGTACTGTCAGCACCCTCCGCCCTTTCCCCTTCCCTTCTTGGGTGCCTCCCTCCCTTCTTCACCTGAGAGCCATCGCCAGGGGATGCATACCTTCCTGGGGCAGTGCAGAGCCGTCCTGGGCTTCCCAAGGGACCCCCGTGAGGTTCCAGGCCCAAGGGGCAGAACACACACTCCAGCAGGGCAGGGAAGGCTTGCGGGGGCAGGTGACATCCCGGGGAGGACAGGACGGGCACAGACACCAAAGCTTTCTGGGCACAGGGACCAGCGGGGGCAGAGGCAGTGTGGGCTTGGGGACTCGGGAGAGGCCAGAGTGGCCGAGGGGCGGGGCTGGCACTGGGCAGGGGCAAGGCCTGATGATGTGCAGCCACAAGCTGGGCGACGGGGAACCCAGAATCAGAGGGGTGCTGACCACAGAACGGACGTGGCTCTCGGGGCACTGAGAGTGCCGGGTGTTAGAGCACTCCTGGCTGGATTTCGAAGTGCTGTGGGCACTGGGGGGCTGCCAGGTAATGAGCCAGATAAGCCTCCTAATAGCCGGGGTAGCCTGACCAGTGGACACCAGCTGACTGTCAGGCTGTCAGCTAAGTCCTGGGAAGGCATTTAGTGTTCATTCCAGGCGCCACGGGAAGCCACTGATGGTAAACAGCAGGGGATTAATGCCAGTAGATTAACATTTAAAGAAGCCCACTCTTAGGAAATCTTAAGCACAAACACAAAAATAAGTACAAAGGTAACCGTAAGGGGAGGAAGGACACTGCACGGGCGGGGGGATGGAACGCAGGTGCGCACTCACCCCCAAACACGTCGAGGGGAGTGCACGAAATACGTGCACCTTGCTACCTGTCAATCATACCTCAGCAAGGTGGTTTAAAAAGAAAACGCGAAGTCCACTTGGTGACTGAGGTCAGAGCAGGACTGGGACACAGCGGAGGCCGCCTCTCGTCTGGGAGCTGGGAGGTGACAGTGAGGAGGAGGGGGCGGGGCCAGTGGGTGGAGTCAGCCCCACCTGCCACTACCCAGGGTGCCTGGCGTGGAGCCCCACCCCACCCAGCTGGGAGAGCCAGGTAGGGGTATTTGGGGCCTGCAGAGGCCGCGGAGGAGCAAGAGGCCAGGACAAGAACTGACTGGCTAATTGGCCCACAGCTTCCTGCCACCTGGCAGATGCTCCCAGAGCTAAGGTTCAGAGCAGCTCTGTCAAACGGCGCTGCCAACCTTATTATTAAGCCAAGTGTGTCCACATAAGGTTAAGTTCTGCAAGGAGAAAAAGCCAGATAGGTGAAGTGCTGTTATCTATGAATTACAGCGCCGTTAAAGACACGAAATCATTAGCACTCTATGGGAGCAGGCGATTGTCTTTCTGTTCCAACAACGGAAAAACTGTTCTTCAAGTGACGCTTGAAGGGCTTCCAGGGCTGTTAACAGCCAAACGAATAAAATAAAGCAGGGATGTCTTGCGTTTGTAAAACACACCATTTACTAATTGCCTAGTATTGGCATGAGTGGAAGTGTTTCCTTCAGCAAAGTAGATGCTCAGTAAGAGCGGTTTGAACGGTTGTGTGACTGCTTGGTGCCAGCCTTGTTCACCTGGAGCAAGTGCCCCTCTGGAAGCCAGCGGCTGTAGCTCTGGATGGCCACTAACCAGCTTGGGGGACCCTAAACTACATGGGCACCCAAACTCAAGCTAGGAATAAGAGCAAAGATAGTAACTCCTCCAAAGAGAAGTTTTCAGATGGCTAAGAAGTTTTCACCTGTGAAAGGCGTCTCCCCAAAGCACATATCTTGGCATTTCCCGTAAGGAATATTCTGATGCTTAGACGCTGCCACCCACATGCTGCTAATAGCCTCCAAGGGAGGAGAAGCAGGAGGGGTGTCTGCTGTCTTCACACCCAGCTCCACCGGAAAAAAATCCATCCTGCAGGTTCTGCAGAGCTGATCAGAGAAGTTTCGGAAGGCAGACTTGCCTCTGTGGCCTGAAGAAGTGTGACTTGATGGCCCGTCGAGGGCTTGTGGATGACAGGCCCCTCCGCTGTCTGCTGGTGCGTGCCAAAGAGGTGCCTCTCAGGTCTCGGGAAAAGGCACCCAGTCCTCCAAACCCAGCGTGGCAGGCTGGGTGGTGGCTCCCTAAAAGCTGTCTCCACACCCCAACATATATTCACAGCCCAGAGCCCACGAGCATTTCCGATTCCTTTCAGGCTGGTGGACATCAGCCAGGATAAGCACCCTGAACGCTCTGAGTCACTCCCAGGATTGGATGTGCTGCCATGCAAGATTGTCACATGCTTAGAATGTTCTAGAAATCCAATATGGCAGCCATATTCCTGACTGCCTGTCTCACCCAGGCAGTGGCCCCAAATCCTTGCTTGCCTATGTGGCCACATTGCTGGGGTAGAAAACATAATCCAGAGCTAAGAGGGGCTCACATGGGATCCCCAGGCCTTGCTGTCGCTCAGAGTTCCTGGCGGTCTCTGGCTGGTCCTCCTCAGCATCCGACACAGGTAGCTGCACCCGCTGATGCTCTGCTTGAGGGACAGCACTGCATTCAGCACCTGGGAGGGTATCAGTGTTTCCTGAGGGAAGCCATGAGCCCTGTTCCCTGTCCCCTCCCACGGGGAGATGGCTGCCCTTGAGCTGTGCTGGTGGCACCAGAAGTTGGTTCCATTTTTGAGGAGAATGCCTTGGAAACAAAAACCAGGGTTTTCCAGACCCGAAGATCAATGGAATTGATTACAAGATGCAGAAACAACTGCAGACACACTAAGCTGCCTTATCTTTGACAAAGGTGCCAGACACATTCACTGGAAGAAAGATAGCCTCTTTAATAAGTGATGTTGGAAGAACTGGCTTTCCACATGCCAAAGATTAAAATTGGACCCATATCTTTCACCATGTACTAAGCTAAAATCTGAATGGATTAAAGATCTTAATATTAAAACAGAAACATTAAGTCTGCTGGAAGATAAAGTAAGTAAAACTCTTGAAGACATTGGTGTAGGCGAAGACTTTATGAATAAAAGCCAGATTGCACAGGACTTACTGCAAAGAATCAACAAATGGGATCTCATCCTACTGAAAAGTTTTTGCACAGCAAGAGAAACTATCAACAGAGTGAAGAGACATCCTACAACGTGGGAGAAAATGTTTGCCAGCTATTCCTCAAAGGGTTACTATTGAGAATGTATAAAGAACTCAAAAAAATCAGTCCTCCCAGATTTAAAGACCCAATCCAAAAATGGGCATCTGAGATGAACACATACTTCTCAGATGAAGAAATGCAAACAGCAAATAAATACATGAAAAAATGTTCAACAGCACTTTCGAGAGATGCAAATGAAAACAACACTGAGATTCCACCTCACCCCAGAAAGAATGGCTATTATCAAGAAATCAACCAATAACAAGTGCTGGAGGGGCTGTGGAGAAAAGAGAACTCTTGTTCACTGTTGGTGGGAATGCAGGCTGGTGCAACCACTGTGGAAGTCAGTGTGGAGATTCCTCAAAAAACTAGGATTGGAGGTTCCATTTGACCCAGCTATTCCCCTTCTGTGTATCTTCCCAAAGGAATTAAAAACATCCTACCAATATATATCTATATCTATATCTATCTATATCTATCTATATATATATCTATGTTTGTAGCAGCACAGTTCATAATAGCCAGATCTTGGAAAAAACCTAATGTCCACTGACTGAGGAATAGATAAAAAAGATGTGGTATTTCTATACAATGAAATACTACTTAGCCATAAAGAATGATAAACTGGACACTTTATAGGTAAATGGATGTGCCTCGAGAACATACTTATTAGTGAAATAAATAAGACATGTATGTGTAAACATCATATTGTTTCATTAGTGTGACAAGCTAAAAAATGTATATGTGTATGTATATGTATATAAAAATAAGATAGTTAAAAAAAAAGAAGAAGCATAACGGCTTCCTTAGTCATCCACATGGCCTGTTCAGAAGCAAATTCAATGCCTCCCCTCACTGAACACCTCTGTGGGTTCTGCCTTCCCTTCTACCCCTTGTCCTAGTCTTTTAGTCCCAGAGAGAATGACCTCAGCCAAAGCAACGACTCAGGTCACACCTGCCTTTACTTCAGCTAACCCACTGTGGGCCATTGTGAGTTGACTTTTGATGTCCTAAGAAATCTGTGATGTGCTATAAGGCTCAGGTTTTTTGCACGTGGATACCCAGTTGTCCCAGTATATTTACTGAAGGTACAATCCTTTCTCCACTTAATTGCTTTCGCATCTTTATCAGAAATCAATTGTCTGTTATGTGGGGATCTATTTTGGGACTTCATGTTGGTACCTTGGTGGTTTGTCTATCTTGATATACATATCATTTTGTCATGATTAATGTAATTATGTGATAAGTCATGAGATTGGGGAGGGTTAGAACTCTAATTTTGTTCCTTTATCAAAGTTGTTCAGATTATTTTGAGTCTTTTGTATGTCTACAAAAATGTAGCTGGGCATGGTGGCGCACGCCTTTAATCCCAGCACTTGGGAGGCTGAGGTAGGAGGAGCGTTGTGACTTTGAGGCTGGCTTGGGCTACAATGCGAGCAAGGCTGGCCTGAGCTATATAGTGTGACCCTGCCTCAAAAAAAAAAAAAAAAAAATAGGGCTGGGAGTTTGGCTCAGTGGCCTAAGTGCCTGCTTGGTGGGCCTGAGGCTGTGAGTTCAATCCCTGGTACCGGAAAAAAAAAAAGTAAGAATCAAAATGTTAATTTTTGTAAAAAATAATATTGGTATTTTGATAAAGGATTGTATTTTCTGATCTTTATTATTTTCTTCTATTTATTTTTGGTTTTATTCTGTCTTTTATTTCTAATTTTTTAAGGAAAGATATGAGGATATTTTATAACTTTCTTCTTTTCTAATAAATGCACTTGGTGTTATACAAAACAAAACAAAAATTTAAAAAAAGACCAGGGCTTTCTTTTTTCTTTTTTCTTTTTTTAAAGACATGGTCTTGCTATGTAATTTGGCCTAGCTTTGAACTCACTGCGTAGCCCAGTCTGACCTGGAACTCATGATGCTACTGCCTCAGCTTCCCAAATCCTAGGATTACAGGTGTGCACCACCATGCCCAGGGAAGAGCAAGTTTATATCTGAATTGCCTAATGTAGCACCCACCAGCCACATGGGGCTACTTACGTTTAAATAAATTAAAATGTAAAAAAAAATTAATTTCTCAGGCACACTGGCCACATTTGAAGAACTTAACAGCTGCACGTGGCCCGGGGCTGTCCTGCGGGGCAGTGCAAGGCTGGGCCCTCTGGTCCTATAATTCTCTTCAGTAGCGGCGTCCAGAGAAAAAACGAAGGAAGAACAAAGTAGCCCAGGTGGGCAGCGGTCAGGAGAGGGAGAGGTCAGAGAAGTCCCAAGGGCTCCCGTACAGGAGGCCAGCTGAGCATGCAGCATCAAGCAGCTGGAAAATAATGACCTGCATGGGAATTCATTCACTCACTCACTCATTCATTGGTGTTTACTGAGCACCTGCGGCATGCCCAGGCCTGTGTCGAGTGCAGAGACTGAACAGGCAGAGAAGGCCTCTTTTCTTATGGCGTGCCCATTCCAGAGACAAGAAATCTGACCATAAACAAGTCAACGAATGGATAAAGAAGATTCTTCCAGAATGTGCACATCAGTAAAGAAACCGCAACCTTAAAGCCGGGGAGAGCGGCCCACCGGGGCGGGCGCTGCAGACCCGCAGCTCTCGGCGTGCACACCCCGGGTCCCAGGAAGGCGCAGGGGGCTTCTCCAGGGCCTGTGGGTTGGGGGCGAGGCCTGGGGTCCTGTGCAGTGACTGGGGTACGCAGTCGCGCGTGCGCAGTGACGCCAGGGCGGGCCACACGGAGGGAGGGAGGCCTTTCTGCGCACCCCTGTAAGGGCGGCGTTCCGCGTTTGAGAACAGATTGAGGGGAAACTGCAGTCAAGCAAGAAGCGCTCCCCAGCCAGGGCCAGGCGAGGCGCGCGAGGGCCGGGAGCTCACCCGGGGCGGCACCTCACACTTCAGGGTCAGCCTCGGCCTCCTCCGCCGCCCCGGGGCCCCACGCGTCCTTTCTTCTCTGCGCCCGCCGGCCCGCGGTCCATGCAGATGCGGTCGTGGGCACTGGGCTGCAGGACTATCCGCCTCGTGGATATGCTTTGACCACGTGGGTGCAGCGTCTCCGAGCGTGGCGGGCGCTGCGGATGCAGAGACGGCGACGGGTCCTCCTGCAAAGCCTCCCGGACAGAGCTGCAGGAGGCGCTGCGGCCGTCTTGCCCCTGGGCCCGAGGCCCCAGCTCTCCGGTGGACAGTAGCTGCCGGCACCCACATTTCCTTGCCACGAGCCTCCTTGGGCCCCGAGAGCCCCTTCGTGCGACAGGCCATGGACACTGGTGTCCGAGCACCCCTGCGGTCGCCCTCCAGGTGGGGTGAATGGGGCACCGGCTGCCAGCGTCCTCCAAGGGAATAAGCTGAATGTGTGTTCACCCCAGTCCTCACGCTGATACCCTTGCACCCCCAGGGTGATGGTATTAGATGGGGCCTCTGGGGACTGATGAGGATGGACCCCTCAAGCTGTGGATTTGTGTCTCAGAAAGGGGACCCCCCCAAAACGCCCCCCCCCCACTTCCACCCTGGGCGGTGCGCAGGAGGACAGCAGCCTGCGGCCAGGCAGAGTGCCCTGGCCAGGATCCACCCGCGCCCGCCTCACGGCCTCTGAAACTTGGGGTACAGCAGGTGTCTGCAGTTTATGAGCCACCCAGACCCTGGCACTCGGTCCCGGTCTCCCCGAGGGACGAAGACAGCCGGCCCTGGAGCGCGTCCTCTGTGGGGTCATCCCTCTGGCCCCGTGTCCTGCCCTCTATAAGTTGCTGGCACCATCTTTGCTAGGCACCTGCTTCTGGGGCCGACCCTACCGCAAGCTGGTAATCCTCCTTGGAATGAGGAGGGGGAGAGGGCACAGCCCCCGCCCGGAGGGCACTGCAGGCGCAGCGGACCGGGCTCCCGCTTCCCGGCCGCTCCTGGGCGGCTCTGCCTGCGCGGCCGTCGTGCCGCGAGCTCCACACGGCCTCCAGCTCGCTGGCGAGCTTCCCGACAGCTGTTTGGGTAATTAGTGTTTCTAATTATAACTCGTCTTCCTGATTGGGATAAATCCATTAGAGAGCGAGCCCCCGGCGCCCCCTCGCCCTGCCCTGCCGGTCGTGGACGCGTCATCCCGTGCTCTCTCCAGGAGGGGCGGGCGGGGAAGTGCGACCCGACCTTCTCCCGTAAGCTCGCAGCAAGGCCTCTGGTCACAGGGCCAGGGCGCGGGCCTCAGGCTGCAGTGCGCGCCGGAATAGTGGGGCGGAAATGCTCGCAAGGGGCTCCATTCCGCTAGTCCGCATGGAGCCCAGGCGTCCACCTTTGAGCAACTTCCCCCAGGAGTCCCGACGCAGGGCCGCGCTACACACCGGAAGCACGCGTTCCTCCGCCTTCCCCACTGCTCTACCACGGCCGCGGCCGGATCGGAGTCAACCGTGCACCGGTCTTGTACATCTCCTCCTGGACACCTCCTCTGTTCTGGCCACCAAGCTAAGCTCTGGGAGTGCCAGATATTTGCCGAATGGGGCCCTCTGTCTTCCGCTTTCTGCATCCTAGGAACCAGTTTTAATTGTTTATTTTTGCTTTCTTGAGACAGGGTCTCCCTATGTAGCCCACGCTGGCCTTGAACTCATGGTGATCCTCCTGCCTCAGCCTCCCGATGCTGGGATTACAGGTGTGCATACCCACACCTGGCAGGAGCCAGTTTTCAACACGAAGCAGGTCCTCAGTGGGAGGGACAGGAAGGCCAGCTCCTCCCCAGCGTAAAGCGGGGAGGTTGATTCCCCCAGAGTAGTGGCTGGTCTCAGGAGGACTCAGTGGCGTTCCGGTGGCTCCTTCTGTCTCAAACTCACAGTGAGCCTTGTGCTCTCGGGTTTGCTTGGCGAGCGGGTGGAGGAGGTACCAGAAGTCCAGCTGTGCCTAGGACCGGACTTCTGTGCTTTACGCCCAGGGCAAAGACTTCACGGTCTGTAGCTGCTTCGGTTGGCTGTGAAGTTCACACACCACGCCAGGTGTCTCTGGGCGCAGAGGTGACTAAGCCGCGCCTGCAGCTGAGGGGACAGCAGCGTCCTGCGTGCTTTGCCGCCCACTGCTCGGCACCAGGCACAGAAGCCCAGTGGAAGGAGCCGACTCTTCCAGCACAGAAGCGACGCCCCAGCGGGGCTGGCGGGCTGCACCCCACTCAGCTTGGCCACATGTAGCCTGACCATTGGTGCGGGTGCCCGGGTCAGTCCACGCGTCCACAGCCGGTGCTGCTGAGAAGACACAGAGCTTTTCCACTCCAGGTTAAGGTCATCTGCAGGCCACATGTGATGGCGGGCTTGGCTAAGAAGAGTTCATCACAATAACAAAATGGGGTTCAGTATTTGGAAATTAGGGATCTACCTCAGTCATGCCGAAGGATTAAAGGCGATCAGCAGCTGTCCCAGCTGATGGTGAACGGGTGTTTCATAATCTGCTTTCAGATTTGAAACCCAAGGTCACAGGGCATTTCCTACCGTGCTGGGGGGACGCCCACCTAAGTAACAACCAACGGTCAACGTCATTCTCAGCAGCGACACATCACCAAGGTTCCCACTCAAGTCAGGGAAGGAAAAAAGGACCCATGGCCATTGTTTTTTAATATTATTTTGGAAGTCAGGGGAAGGATGGATGAATGGATGGATGTGTCGATGGGTGGATGGGGGAATGGAAGGCAAATTTCAGAAATAATGTCCCAAGTTATGATTATACCCAGTTGTGGTGACTTTCCACTTAGAAAGCCAAGTTGTGGGGAAAAGTGCTCCAAACTCTATAATTTAGAACATTAAATTATATAGTACTCTCAAGTGAAATACTGAAACAAAAAACTCCAAAAGGAAAAAACACTTTTCACACCTTTCAGTCAAATAATCGCATATCTAAAAACTGTTTTCAGAAAATAAGACACACAGGTGTTATGTTCAAAGATGTTCATCATTATGCTAGTTATAAAAGCACAAAACAAAAACAATTTAAACATCCAATAAAAGAGGCCTGGATAAATAAGCTGATTTTTCTAGGAGATGAAAGGAGTATGAAACAGTACTTTAAAGTTGCATTATTATAAATATAATACAACTTTAATATAATATATTAAAGTACATATGTATATATTTTTGGGTTTTTGGGACAGAGTCTTGGTTTTGAACTCAACACCGTATTCTAGGCTGGCCTTGAACTCAGTTATCCTCCTGCCTCAGCTTCCCAAGTGCTGGAATTACAGGCATCTACCACCATGCCCAGCCCTAAAATTATACTTTAAGAAAGCAATACTTATTCCCAGAAAGCGGTCAGAGTAAGCTACCAAATGGAAAAGAAACAGTGTGCATAGTATAAAACAATTTTTTAAATTATAGCTATAAGCATAGAAAACAGACTAGAAACCCCAATGCAAATGTGAAAGGTGATTATCTTGGTATTTTTGGTTGTCTTTTTGTCATGCTTATTAGTAAGGTAATTAAAAGATAAAATCATGCTATTTAAAATCTCAGCTGATACCATGCTTATGAGAAGTAAGGTTGCAGAGTGCGGCTCCAGCACTGCCTGCTGCGCTGGGAAGGTCAGGTTACACCTGCAGTGGGCACTCAGTGCCAGGCGCAGCAAAGCCTGTCTTGGACCACGACAAGAGCAGCTTTCTCTGCGTTACGGCTGACTTGTGCCATGTACCTCTGTGAAATAAAACCAGATGTACACATTCATAAAACAGGCTGCCTTGTGTCCTGAGCCCTGAATCTCTCCTCAGCCCTCCTTCACCCAGGGTAAGCTAGTGGAGTGTCAGGGAATCAGCAGTTACCCTGAGGCTGACCGTGCAGCCTGAACCTGGCAGGGAGGGCAAACGCCAGGGCACATGAGGGCCCAGCCCGCAAGGCAGCAGCCAGCCCACACCAGAGCAGACATCACCACTGTGACATGCAGCACGCTCTACTTGTGCATCCCAGACTGGCAGGAAAGCGAGCACTGAGAGACGGGAATGCGAGGTTGACCAGTTGCCCAGGCTGACGGTTTCTCTTCTCAGGCCCAGAGGGAGGGGGTGACGGTGACTGATACGCAAACCCTAGGGGAAGCGCAGGCAGGGCTCAGCCAGGCAGAGGCCCCCTCCAGCTGCTTTCCCAGGCTCTGTCCAGGCTGGGGCAGAACCGACTCAACTCCGAAGCAAAGCAACAAGGGCAGAGCAGATGTCTGCTGGCTGGTGCTGAAAGAAAACCAGCACTTTCCACGCCTTCGGCCAGCCCGCTCCTCCCACACCTCACACAGAGACGCTCCTGGCTCAGGGACGGCCCCTCCCTCCCTCCCTCCCTCCCTCCCTCCCTCCCTCCACTTGCTCTGCACCAGAGCCTTAGGCTGAGCCTGGTGCAGCAACATGGCAGCCTGTGCCTTCCAACAAACCTCCTGCCCTCTGCTAGCTGTTGCTCTCTCTAGAGGAGGGATGGTAACAGTGCCCCGCCCCCCAGGGATGCCGGGAGGATTCGACATGGCGACTCTTGGTGGCTTCTTGCTGTGCCTGGCACCTGGGAAGCACTCACTACTGTCAGCTTTTACCTCTTCCCAGCATGTGACAGTTTAGCCTGGATTCCCCTGGAGGCCGAAGTTCGCGTGTGGCCACGGAGTTACAAGGCAATTCTGGAATCCCACAGAAGTGAGAAGCGGGGAAGGAGTGGGCACAGGAAGAGAAAGTCAGGCATGCTTCAGGGGGGCCACCACTGCCGTTGGTGCTGGGGCTCAGGCTGGCCGGGGACCCAAGTGCTGTCTGCTACCTCCCGTCCCGCACTGGTGGGGCTGCGGCTGGGGTGACTCCTGGTGCTGCCTGTGCTCCAGCAGCCAGAGGCCACCCAGGCGGAAGGGACAGGTGGTGTTCACAAACTGTCTACAACAGGAATCAGCGACGGCCGAGGACACAGGTGGAAAAGGCGGGGGTAGACAGCACGATCCCTGGATGCCGACCATGTGACCATCTGGGGGCCACCCAGGGCTGAGCCAGGCAAGCAGGGCTTCCGACTCTGTCCTTTCACTTGTTTGTTTCTTTCTTTCCCCTTCCATCCGACCAGCAAGCACCCACTGAACACCTGCTGACTGCTGCCTGCCAGGTACTGTGTGAGATGCTGCCGGAGCCAGAGCAGGGACCTGGGCTTTGGACAGCTGAGGGGAGAGGGAAAGGGCAGCAGAGGAAAGGCCTGGCGAGAGGAAGTACCCGCTGGGCTGAGCGGTGGCAGGTAGGTCAGGCACAGCTAGAACGTGTGCATGAAGAGGTGAGGTGGAGACCAGGACAGCCAGTGGCCGAAGGCTTTGCGGAGCACTGGGACTCATGGGAAGGTGCTGACATGCCAAGAACATCCAGGCAAAGGCCCGAGTTGGCTCCCAGATGGTTGGCATCCATGGTTGGCATCCAGAGTCACACTGGCAACCCTACCTCAGTCGCTGGCATGCACATGGCGACCACTCAATGCACTTGTCTGTCAGAGTTAGCCTCTGATCTCTAGACTGCTGAGAGCTGGCACAGACCTCTAAGCAGAGGAACGTGGGTATTTTAGGGAGATGGTTGTGCAGCCCGAGTCACACTCTCCTTCATTTTGGTGTGGACCAAGAACAAACCCCAAAACTTGCATGCGCTCAGAGGTGTGGCTTTTGGTGGGTGACTGGTCATGGGGTGCATAACTGACCTGCTGTCAGAGGAGGGGTCTGGTCAGAACTCGGAAGGGCTCATCTCTGTCTCAGTGCTTTCTTTCTCTCTCTGCTTCTTGGTCCCCCTGATGTGAGAAGCTCCCCTCTGCCAGACCCTTCCCTCTGGGCCTGGATTCTTGGAGCCAGCTTAACATGAACTGAGTCCCCTGAAACCGTTAGCCAAACAAATCTCTCTTCCTTTAAGATGCTGGTGTTGAGTACTGCGTCTCAGGTAACTATGACCCCAGCCTCACAGTGTCCACTTTGTAATCCTCAGAACCCGTGTGACCTTACATGGCAAGAGCGACTCTGAAGATAGGACCTCAAAATAGGGAGCCCATCCTGGACTGCATGGGGAGGCCCAGTACAATCACCAGGACTGATTAGGGGGCCACAGACCAGAGAGGAGACACCCATGGGTCAACAGAGGCAGAAATGGAGAGGTACGGCCACAAGAAAGGGAATGCAGGTGCCCACAGGCCCTGGAGGCCCGGGACGGCTTCCCACCCTGACCCTCTGGAGGAACCAGCCCTGTGGTCTCTGGGCTTAGCCCTGGGAACTCTGGACTTCTGAGCTCCATGACTCTAAGAGGGTGCATCTGTGGTGCGTTAAGATGGTCCTCTGTCACCATAGCAACACGTGCACGAGTACCATGGCTCAGGGCAGTGGGGAGAGTGGATGAACTGAGACCAAGAGCAGGTGGGTCACTAGGCTGGGGCCCTATGGGAGGGGAGAGGCAGTGGACAATGGGGACAGGAAGTAAGAGGACAGAACCCCAGGGCTTGGCGGGGGTGCACAGGGGCGGCAGCGGCAGCGTCCGGGCCGGGTTTCTGGGCTGGGCAGCGGGGCAGATGGCAGTGGAGGGAGAAGTGGCCCCTGTGGCCAGAGTGGGGCAAACCACCCCCCATGGTGGCCACCGTCTGCAGATGCTGACTCTGCAAGGCTGGGGAGCGCCCACGAGCTGATGGGCACACGCAGTCGCCACGATGTGCACGAGGGCCACGCAGAGTGGGGCACTGCAGGGGACGGCATCGGGACGCCCTGAGGACACGGGAAGGGGGGGAGGGGCGGGGCTGGACAGGCGGGAGGCGGCCAGCAGGGCCCTCAGTCCTAGTCCAGGAGAACGAGGCCACAGAGGCTGCTCACACGGCCACTGGCCCCTTCCCACCCGGACACCGTGGGCCGGTGGGCCACGGCCATCCTTAATCCTCCCAAGTCCTCCAAGTGCTGACGGCACAGAACTGGAGAGGACAGTAACTAAGAGGGGACCCCCAGCGAGGAGAGCGGAGACGCTAGCACCTCCGCAGGTGGGCTGGGCTCTGCCACTGCCCTGCCAGGGTAGAGGAGCAGCGGGAGCCAGGGAGACCGAGGAGGAGGCCGGAGTGGTGGGAGGAGACTGTCACCCTCAGAGCCCTGCTGTGCCCTGAGGGAGCTCGGGGGGCTCACAGGCTGCAGGGACACAGACGGGGCAGGAGGAAGGGGTCTGGCAAAGGCGGGAGGGTGCGGGGGCTGCACGGTCTGCGGGCCGTTGCTGAGGCCCTGCCTGGTGACTGGCTGACCGAGGTGATCTGTGAGCTGATCTTTACAGTGCGAGGTGCTCTGGCCGGGGACAGGAGTGGTCCTGGAGGGGAGGCGGCGTCAGCCAAGGCCACGATGCAGCCTGAAAGGCGGCAGCCTGGGCCTGGTGTTCCGTGTGTGTGGGTGCTGAGCGGGGGAGGCGACAGGTCATTTGCTCTGGCTGCAGTGTGGACACGGAAATGGGGAGACAGCAGGGGGCCGCCGGCAGATTCTGGGGCCAGGATGAACCGGACAGCTGAGGGACACGGAGGGAGGGGACACACCTGCCAGGCCGCCTGCCTGGCTTGCAAAGGCAACGGGGACACGGGGTCTGCACTGCAGCCTGGGAGCCGGCTTGGCTGGGCGGGGGGTGGGCAGGTCACAGACGCACACGCCCACCCTGAGATGGGCCCGTGGCCCCCTCCTGCCCCCCGCACCATGGGGACAATGCAGAGCCTGGGGGACAAAAGCCCACAGTGAAAGCCAAGACGTGAACGAGCAGCAGCCGGGGCTCGAACCCTTGGTGCTGACCAAGGCCTCAGGGCTCTGCAAAGCTGAGCTGCTCCAAGTTCTCTCCCTGCTGTCTGCTGCACCCCAAACTCTAACGCCGCTCAGCACTTCTGGGAAGGGGGAAGCCAGGCGTGGGGGAGCCCCGAGGTGCTGCTCTCAAGCCCGGCAGGTGGGTGGAGGGGCAGAGAGAGGCAGGAGACCCCTGCCCCGGAAGGGAATCAGAACCCGGGTCTGGGGCCTGAGATAAGGTAACCAGGGCGACGCCGAGCAGAGCTGCCTGCCGAGACGGCCCGGCTAACTCCCCACAGTGCCGCTGGTGTCTCAAGGTAACGTGACAGTGGATCCCCTGCCCCACGGCCCGTGCGGGGCGCTGCAGCCGGGAGGAAGGTGCCCGTCCAGGATTTCAGAGACAAATCTGAGCACTCAGGGAACCACCCTGTAGCTCTCAAGGACAAATCAGCCCCAAGGGCAAACAAAACCCAGGCAAAGCAAAACTACCGGAAGGAAACGATTCAGGGAGGCCACCGACCGGGTGCTGCTGAAAGCCAGTGGGGACCGGGGGAAGCAAACCCTCGTCCTGGCGGAGCGGCTCCTCCCAGGAGCCCAGCCCCAGCCGGCAGAGCCAGGGCTGCACAGGCTGGGCAGCAGAGGACCAGCCTCAGCCTTGACGGGGAGTGGCTGCCCCTGAACCCCTGTCTGAGTTATTCGGGGTGAGCAGCTCCGCCTTGAACAGAAAACCCGATGTCCAGGGCACCGGTGTCACCACTGGGAATCAGGGCTCTGTGCGATACCTCCCCAGGTCCCTCAGGGCCCCCGCCAGCACCGAGTCTCTCTCTGTCCTGCACGGCGGCCCACCTGGCACCCTCCCGGAGGCACACAGGAGTGCAGCGCTGCTTCCCGCGGCCAGCAGGGATGGAGGGTCATCAGCCTCCCAGGTCCATTCCCTCTGGGCGAGGAGCCGTGGCCTCCGGCAGGTAGTGACACGCCGGAGGCACCCTGAAAAGCGGTTCCGAGCCACGGTCACCGTCACTTTCTGTTTCCTGGAAAGCTTGGTGACACTGAAAAATGAGGCGGGAGCGCTCTCATCTATTAAAGTGCCTTCTCATTGTGCCTGGCAGCATGAATTGGTGACAGCTGTGACACGCAATCCATTTTCCTGACTTCTAGCGAGTCACAGCTCGGGGGGAGGGGACTCTTCTGCCTGCCACCCTGGGGACCCGAGGGGTGCTGCCGGCCTGTGACTTCCATTTGCTTGGACAGAGCTTGGGGCAGGTTGGGCAGCAGAGGGGTTCACCGGCGGGTGACTCTGGGGCTGCACCGGCTCCTGGGCATGAACTCCTCCTTGCCTGGGCATCGTTGTCCCCAGGGCGCATGACAGCTGCAGGGGCTGGGGCTGGCGGTGAGAAGGGAAGCCACACTGACGCACAGGAAGACGGGGACAAAACCCTGGTGATGTCCGCCTGGAACCAGCCATGCCTGAACCCCACTCTATAGCGGAACCATCAAGCTGGGCTTCCTCTCTTATAAGCAAAAGAAGCCAAACTGACACGGCCCGGGACTGCGCTTGGCGGGAGGTGTGAAGTGATCTCCTCAGGCGAGTCCAGGCACACCTCCTGGACCTGCCTTCCAAACACCCCACATCTCTCTACTTATCCTACCCCCCACTGCTACACAAAGCCCAGGCCCCCCTCCCTCTCGCTGAGACTACGGCCCAGGCTCCTGCTTCGCCTTGCCCTTTCCCTTACCGCTCGCCACGGCAGGCAGGCGGGAAACCCTTCAGAGCTGGACGCAGCCCAAGTCACCCTTCCCTCTGAGCCCCCCACAGTGCCCATCCCACTCTGGGTAAGATGCGGAGGCTTTGCCAAGCCCGGGCCTGGCCAGGGCCCGTGGGCAACGCAGTCCTGGCCCCTGCCTCGCAGCCCACGTGGCATCGGCTGGAACCAAGCTGCAGCCTGGCCCTGCACCCTCCGCTCCCTGATATCGTGTCTGCCAGTCCAGCCTTTCACCCCCTGCTGCCGCTGTCCCCACCGCTGTCAGCTCTGCAAGGACAGCGACTCTGCCTCCCGCGGGGTGGCCTGGCCCGTCACAGGCACCTGGAATACAGTCTGGGCGCGGGCTGCTGCAGTGAGCAGCCGTACACACAGCAGCCCCTGTCTGCAGGGAGAAGCTTCAAGCTCACCTGCAGGTGGGCCGGGGCCGGGGGTCTCAGGGGCTGCTTCCCTGCACTGACCACGTAGCTCACCTTTACTTCCATACCCTGGGGATTCACACGCACGGTGCAAGTGTCCTGCAGCCAGAGGAGGCGTGGATGGCCACAAAGGACAAACCCACCGTGTCCTCTCCCAGAGGCATTTAGCGCTGTGACATCTGCTCTTAGCAGAGGAGCTGGGGACTGTTCTCTGGCTTGGACTGGCGGCAAGTGCAGCAATTCTCTGTCTTCGTCGAGTGCTCCGAGGGGCAGGGCCAACCGGTCAGCACCCCATGAAAGGTCCCGGCAGAGGAGGGCCGGAGCCTTGGGGTTTAAAGGAAGTCCCTCCTTCCTCTTGCCTGGCCACAGGCCTCTCTCTTTCCCTTTACCCACACAATTTAGAGACTTTGGCAAATTTCTCCAAACCCCAAGATGTTATGTTTAAACAAGAAGAGAAAAATCGATCCGCGCACGAGGTTAATGAAGGGGGCTCTGTGCGGCACGGCGTGCACAGCTGTTCTCGCACCTTCTCTCCGGGCGAAGACGTCCCCGGCAGCCCGGCACCCCGAGGGCCGCACGAGGAGAACGGGAGCTCGGCGCCAGGCCAGACGCCAGCTCAGGAAGCCGGCAGAGATGGAAGCCCCGGGCCCCGGCAGCGTGGAGCCAGGCTGCTGCTCCGGAGGACACCCACCTTTAGGGGCAGGAGGGTAAACCGAGGCAGCAGGGGAGGGGAGGGGCCACCACGTTCTCCAGTCAGCTCTCAGCTGGTGTTTCCATCCCCAGGGAGAGGGCAGCACTGGGAGGTGACAGTTCCCGAATCCCGGATGGTGATGGGTCAGGGAGAGCCCTCCCCAGGAGGCCTGGACGGGCAGGGCTGGCTCCTGTCCTGTCCCAGCCCCCATGACCTCAGGCTCCACGCCTCTCTCTCCCCCAGCGCTCCTCCCCCAGGCCCTTCGTGATGTCACTCCTCTGGTCTGCTGTCCCTGCCTGCCTCAGGAATGCCCCCCCACCTCTGCTAACCCCGTCCTCAGCCTGGGGGGCACCTTGCAGCAGGCAGCAGTCTGAGCTGAAAAGACCAGTGAGGGCAACAATGAACACACTGACATCCGCCTGGTGCTGCCCGCAAGCCATCACTGGGTGCAGACATTCGTGCCTGACTCATCCGCTCCTGGGAGCCACCCTACAAGGCCAGGCACCAAGCACTGAGGGTTGCGGGAGCCAGGGGTGACAGGACAGGACCCAGAGTGAGCACACAGCATGCCAAGCTGCATTTCAGCAGAGACAGAATGAGGAGTGTGCGTGGTTGTGGGGACATCACTGGAAAGAGTGATGCAGGCGATGCAATGGCAAGTGTAAAGGCCCTGAGGCAGGAACTGTGTGGACAGCAGAGAAGCAGAAGTACTGTGAGCAGAGAGGCCAGGTCATGGAGAACACTCAGGCCACGCGGGAGTCTGGGTCTTAGCCTAAGTGCCTGGCACTCATACAGGGAACCAAGCAGGGAAGCGCCTCGTGTCTACACGGCTGGCCGGCCTTGCTGCACTCAGGGCTGTGCGAACTCGTGCCCCACGCCCAGGCCTCAGCACCGACTCTGACAGCGCGTGTCCTCACAGTGCCTGATGTTTAATGAGAACCCGGCGGCCACCTCCTGTAACTGCATTAATCACCGGGCTATCTGCTACCTGGGAAGCACGGATGCCAGGAAGGCTCCTGGGAAGCTGCAGACTCTCACGGGGTAAACTGAGGACAGGTCTGAGTTACAGAAAATGGATTCTGGGAAAGCAAGAACCTCACAAAGCTGGAAAACGACAGCTGTCAGCAACCCATCGAGCCCTTGCTGAATATCTGGGTGTTGGAGAAGTGGGGAGTCTCGTCGGGGTCACCCAAGGTCACCTGCGGAACTGCAGGGCAGAGACGGAGCCCCGCCACCTCCACGGGGCAGCTCCTTTCGGGCTGCAGGGGTCTGAGGTACGATAGCCACCCGTGTCACCCCCCACACACAATGGGCGGCCGAGCCGCGTCCCTCAGGCTCCAAACACCGGGGCCAGGCCGGGAATGACATGTGACATCAGGGCCCGGTTTCCCCGTCCTGGAAATCCCTGGAAAGCTGTCTGGGGTGAGCTGAGGAATTTCTACAATGGCCTCTACGGGCAGGAGTGCAGGTCACCCCACACGTCTGTAGGGAAACTTGGTTCTTCTGAGTTCTTCAGGCTCTCTTAAGGCTGGTCCCCATAGACTGGCCCCATAGACGACTGTTCCCACAGAGCAAACAGCGGCAGCATCTCTACAGTGACAGACACTAAAGCTTAGAGAGGTTGACTGGGTCACCGAAGGTCACGTGGTGGGTTCAGTGGTGACCCTAAAAAGGTTATGTCCCAATCTCCAAACCCACAACTGTGATCTTATTTGGAAAAAGACACTTGGAGATGTAACTAAGATCTGAAATGAGCCCATCTGGGTTCTCCAGGTGGGCACTAAGTCCAATGGCGAGTGTCCCTGACAGCGTGAGACGGGAAGATGAAGAGGAGGAGCCAGGAGAAGACAGAGAGACTGGAGTCGTCCAGCCCTGAGTCAAGCCACACCTGGCCGCACCTTCTAGCCATTGTCCTAAGCTGGAAGAGGGAGCGATCTTCACCCCAGAGCGCTGGGGGTTGGGGGAGTGCAGACCCCAGACCAGGACCCCTCAGCTTTCTCATTGCTGGGACACAATATCCAACACCCTCAATTTAAAGGAGGGGACACTTAATTTGGCTCACGGTTCAGGAGATCCAGTCCATGGTTAGCTGACTCCATGGCAGAAACATCATGGTAGAAGGGCCTGGAGGAGGAGAGCTGCTAACCTCATGGCCGCCAGGAAGCAGAGAGAGAAGGGAGGAGCCCAGGAGGGGACACCCTCCAAAGTCACCCCTACCTGCCTCTCCCCAACAGCCCCACCTAACAGCACACTAGCACCCCACTATTCAATCACCTTCCGAAAGCCCTCCTCTGAACACATGAGACTTTGGGGGGACAGTCTAGATCTAACCCACAATGATGCCCTCCCTTCAGAGGGAATGAGTGGCATGGTGGAGAGAGGGCAACGTGGCTGGGGCGGACATCCGGGGAGCTGCACGGCCTCAGGCTGGGGCCAGGGGGACCCGGGCAGGGGAGAATCAGGGCCGATTCCTCCGCCTTCAGGTGTCAAAGCTGCCCTCTTCACTCTGCCTGTTCCCTCAGCACCAGGCGTCCTGCACTCATCCCGAAGGAGGGGCGAACAGGCCTCCAACAGGGAGGCCGCGGGGAGGATGAGATGGGGACACCTGCCGTCCTGCTCGCCAGGGAGCACGTCGCTCCTGGAAAGAGGGACAACCCCTAGCCGGCCACACTCGTGTGAGCCATTTACCCTGGAGAAAGGCACAGGCCTCCCCCACCGTCATTTCCCCTGCCCAGGGAGGGTGCGGGCGCCCCAGAGTCATCCGGGCCCAGCTCGGAAGCAGCAGCACGAGCACCTCTGTCCCTTCCGAGCACGCAGACCACCTGTGGGGACCCCGCCCGCACGCGCCTCTCCGTAGGCCGGCTGCCCCGCTGCAAGTCCCGACCACAGACTTTTCCAATCCGCGCCCGGGCCTGTCTGAATTATTTCAGACTCTGGAGGTTTTCCAGCTGCCCATCACTGGCTGGCTGTGAAACAGCATAAAACGCCAGTCACTTCTTTTCCTCCCAATTCCACAGTCACCTGAGAGCCGAACAGAGCCCAGGCCGTCTGGACTCCAACAGCTCCCGCCGGACGCCGGCCAAGGGGCAGCACAGCAGGGTAGGCGGCACCTCGACCCCAGGCCAGCGAGGCTGGGGTTCAAATCCTGGGGTCACAGCTGGGCCTGCCGTGTCCCAGCCTCTCGGATCTGGGCGTGGGTGTCACCCAGCACAGGAGCACAGGGTCACAGAGCTCTCCCGCGATGACAGCCAAACCAACAGGGAGAAGACCCCGGGCATAGGGCTGCACCCCAGGGGCCCAGCACAGTTTTAGATGGGCGTGGCCAAGACAGGAAGGCCCCACCTAGGAGGTGACACTGCATACAAGCGGGGCATGGTGGCATCTACCTGCGATTCAGGTCCTCAGGAGGCTGAGGCAGGAGGATTGCTGCGAGTTCAAGTTCGAGGCTAAACTGGGTTACACCATGGGACCCTGTCTCAAAAAACCCGAAGACAAAACCTGAGGAAGGACCTCAGTGAAGGAGCACTGGAAGCGGGGGAGGAGCCACGCGCGGGAAGCTGCGACAGCTCTGTACTCTGCCCACTCTGTGCCTTCCTGTCCCCCGGCACTGGGCACACAGGACAGCCTCAACTCGCAAGGCCGAGTGGACGGATGGATGAAGACTCAGAGCCCGCAGTCGTGGGCACAGCCTGGACCTGAACCCCAGCAGCTGCCGCTGAGACTCGAGCCCCTTCCCCGGGGCAGAACGGCTGGTGCCGGCCCAGGGGCCCGCCCTGCCTCCCGGGGCCTGCGCGACCTCGGAGGGGCTCTGTGACCTCCCAGCCCTCGCTGTCCACATCTGTGAAGTGGAAATGGAAGTCCACGTGGGTAAAATGGAAGACCCGTGACAAGCACCTCAGAGGGCGACCCCAGTGCTGGGTGCGTGTCAGCCGCACCCCGCCACCCACACCTGAGATGGGCCGACCCTGTCACCAGCAGTCACCAAGCCCCCGAACACGCGGGTATTTCAACCACTGCTTGACAATCTTCAAATTCACAAACTGGAAATGTCAACACTCGCCTCGAAGGCACTGGAGGAGGACGCGACGAGTCGTCCACGGGGCTCTGGGTTTTGCTTATTTATTTTTTTTTTTTTGTGGCACCGGGGATCGAACTCACAACCTCGCACCTGCCAGGGCAGGTGCTTAAGCCACTGAGTCAAACTCCTGGCCCTAGTTTTTTGAGGCAGGGTCGCACTGTGTAGCTCAGGCCGGCCTTGCACTCGCATTGTAGCCCAAGCCGGCCTCGAACTCACAATGCTCCTCCTACCTCAGCCTCCTTAGTGCTGGGATTAAAGGCGTGCACCACCATGCCTGGCTTTGCTCTGGGTTTTAATCAAAAGAAAGAATACCCGACAGCCTCTGCTGCTAAGCAGCACCTGAGGTACACTTCCCAAACCGCCCGCTGTGTCTCCCGCTGAGCGTGCGCTGCGGTTAAACTGCCTGGCCCCGCGGACCTCTGCACCCCAGCCGCCCCACCCCACCCCGAGCTGCGCGCAGTTTTAGCACCCGCTTGGGGGTTCACTGTGGGGAGCACTGTGCTGGGACAGGCAGACAGTCCGGCCTGGGCTCTGCTGGCCCCTCACTCTGGCTGCTGACGGTTTTCTTTACCCGGAGGCTGGGGCAGGCTTGACAGGAGGTGGGGGTGCAGCCTGGCCCACCTGCACCCCGAGCCTCACTGCGGCTCCTCCCCTCAGCAGGGCGCCGTCAGGGGGGCTGTAGCCACAATGCAGAGGGGGCGCTGCTCCTGTCCCCTGGGCTCGGCCAGAAGTGGAGGCCGCCCCGCTGATCAGCACCTCTCTTGCGAGTTCGTGCGAGCCCCGTGAGCCCGTGGACACCCGGTTTACTCTGCTTTACGCCCAGCTCTGGGGTCTGGCGGCTCCTTTCATTCACCGAGCCTTCCCCTGTGCCGGACCTTGGGCATCCCCTCGGGCCGCCCTGTCACCCCCAGAAGCAGGCCTCTGCTCCGCCAGGAGGAAGCCACTGCTCCCTGTGCGCCCCCAAGGGCCACAGGGGAGCGGGTCTGAGCCCAGACCTTCCGACGCAACCCAGTCCTGCACGATCTGCAGCTTGAAACAAGGGGCTCAGACCAGCCCAGCGCACCGCTCACTTTGCAGAGGGGAAACTGAGGCACACAGAGGAGATGTGGTTTGTCCAAGGTCACCGAGCAAATTAACAACTAAGTCGGGACCGGACCCTGGAGGTGTCCTGGCCACCACCACGTCACAGCCCGCTGCTTCCACGGAGTCTCAGACGGGGACACCCAAGGCCGTGTCCAGCTGGCCCGCACAGGTGTCTCCCCTACACACACACACACACACACACACACACACGCACAGCCCTCATCGTCCCGGGCACAAGGGGCTTCCCTTCACACCTCCTACACCCCCTGGGGGCCCCAAATCCTGGCTCTTCCTGGCAGTGTGGCGCCTGGGGAGGGTCTGCTGACTCCGTGTCCACTGTGAGGTCCACAGCAGGCAGCGGTTGCATCTGCCTGTGTCTCCAGTGCCTGGTTTGGTGGCCTCCTCCTGGCCCTGAAATAGGGGACAGCCCTGAGTCCAGCCCCGGGGCTTTAGAAGACGAGTAGAGCCGCTCGAGGTGCCCAGCAGTTCCCCACCTGCCCAGAGCAGTGCACAGTTGCTGCCCTGGTCAGCATGTGTCCCTGAATGAGCATCTGTCCCCAGGCTGCAGCTCCAGGGGACTCGGTCCAGCTCGGGCTGGGAGCCAGGACCTCTCTGCCCATACTGCAGAGCCCAAGCCATCACCGCGGCCAGGTCAGAGTGGCCGCTGCTGGCTGCCGCCCGGGACAGGCACTGGGTCTCTCCAGCCCCGGAGGCTTCAGGTGGCGCACAGGCAGCTGCAGCTGACCGAGGGCTGGGGGACAGAGGGGTGAACAGAGCGTGCGTCGCTCGGGGCCCGGCTCGGTGACACAAGGTCCTGGGCAGGAGGAGGACGGCACCCATCTCAGGCAACACCGTTTCCCTCATGGGCATCCTGCGAAAGCATAAGTGCCGGGTTTGAGGCCACAGCCCTGTGGGTTCCAATCCCAGCCGCGGTCACACACGTGCGAGCAGGGTGTGTGTCCCTTGAGACTTGGTGCCTGCTCACAGGGTTTTGTGAGGAAGAAAGCAGGGGAGCCGGCACCAGGGGTCCACCGAGTCCCAAACTCCGCCCTGCTCTGCACTCCTGGCCTCGCTCCCCCGGCCGCTCCACACTCGAAGGAGAAACCCCCGGTGCCCGCAGGAGGTGACCCTGCCTTGGGCGCAGCGTGGCGGGAAGACCTGGGTGGGCACGGGGCTCAGTCCACAGGAGAGGGACAGGTGCTGCAGGACGGGGCTCCCGACGGGGTCCCCATGGGCTCCTCCTCCTCTCCCTCATCGTCACCCATCATGGGACGGCACAGCCAGAGCCCCTCACTGGTTGGCACCTTGATTCTGGACTCCGTCCCTAGAGGCCCAGGGACAAATGTGTGTCTACCCCAGGCTCAGGTGTCTCCGGATGTGATCGCCCCCTCCTGCCACAGCACCCCAAACACACGCAGAAGCCATCGGAGGATGAGGGGACAGGCGAGGTGCTGCGTCCACTGCTGGGCACGACTCAGTCCCAGAGGAGCCAGGCCTTCCCTCGCACAAACGACCGGCGTGGCAGGGCCTGGGGACGCCGGGCCGAGCCAGACAGCAGCACTCGGGGTGGGGGGTGCCCTGTGGTCCTGCTGGAGCGAGGCGCTCGGGATGGCAAATCCATGGGGGGAAAAGCAGCAAGCGGTGACGAGGCCGGGGCAGGGAGGGGCGGCTGCTGCTGCGCATGGGGTCAGAATTGCATGGTGACAGCTGGGTCAGAAAGCGCAGAAGAACTGCAGGGGAACCAAGAAAAGCCTGGGCATGGTGGTACACGCTGATCCCAGTCCTGGGGAGGCCGAGGCAGGAGGATCACAGTTTGAGGCCAGGCCCGCCGAGGCTGCATAGTGAGACACTGCATCAAAAAACAAAAGGAGGGTCGGGAATAAAGCCCAGTGGTACAGCACCTGCTTGGCAAGTGTAAGGTCATGAGTTTGATCCCTGATACTTACAAAAAAAAAAAAAAGAACAAACGAACAAAAAACAGCAACAACAAAAGTGATTCCCAAAACTAAGAAAAGATGAAAGAGAAAAGTGAGATTAGATCAGATGATTAAATGGTGGCTGTTCTTATTTTTATTTTATTTATTTATTTGTTTGAGACAAGCTCTCACTATGTAGGCCAGGTTGACCTTGAACTCATGGCAATCCTCCTGCCTCGGCCTCCCACATACTGGAATTACAGTGGGCTTGCACCACAGCACCTGGAAATTCTTATTTTTACGAAAAGAACAATTTGACATCACGTGCAAAGCGCCAGTGGTCTGGTTACCATTAGGAGGGTATTAACTTATTCCTTCAGCTAAACATAGAAAACATTTATCGAAGAAGAGATCTGTGTGAGGGCGGGGCAAAGGCCCGTGGGACTAAGAGGATGGCGGAAAAGCTGGCGGTGACTTCAGCCAGCTCGGAGTCCGGGGAGGGCACCGGGTCGAGGCTGTGACCCAGCAGTCACAGGGCTCCTGACACACTGGGAGCCACGGGGCAGGCGGGGCACGGAGGGCTTCCTGGAAGAGGCTGCACCAAGCCGGACCTCAGGGACAGAGTGTGGACATGCTGACCACCAGGCACAGCCTTCCAGGCAGAGCAAATGCCACGTTCCCCAGGGGGGCGGAGCGGGGACGGAGGAGGAACGGGTCGGGCGGGACGTTCAACAGGGCCGGGGAGTGTTGGACTTGCTCGGGCCCGCAGGGGTCAGCTTCTCAGGGGCACTGAGTGCCCCTGTCCTGCGGGGACATGGAGTCAGGCCGCCGAGCGCCCGCCCTCAGGGGAGGACCGGGCAGAGGAGGACGTGGAAACACGGGGCACGCAGGGACTTGGCCTGGTCACATGCAGGGTAGAAGCAGCGCCAGCACCTGGCCTGGCCCACGTCCCTGCTCCTGTCCCCGACCCAGGGTGCCCAGCAGAGGCACAGCCTTGGCCTTAAGCCTGGAGTAGGGGTCTCGGGGGGTGTGAGGTGGGGGTCAGGGCTGGCAGGAGGCGCGCACACTCCCCAGTTCTCCCCGGAAGAGATGGCCAGAAAGCACAAGGGCCCCAGGGCACCCGTTTGGGCTGCGGCCTGGGCTGGGGCGTGGCCTGGTGACCGAGCGCTCCCCTAGTGTGTGTGAGGCCCCAGGTGCGATCCCAGCACTGGGCGAAGCACAGCGCGACCCGGCCAGCCATGCGCCACGACCCCGACAGGTCCACTTCCTGAGCTTGTCCTCGTCACTCGCAGACCTGCTTTCCAAAGTGTGGCAGCAGGACACAGGCGCCTGGTGTGCCCGCCCTGGTCCGCCACCTCGCGCCGAGGCGACACCTCCGGGAGTCCCGGCCCTCGGCCTGTCTCAGCTTCATCTGCACAGCGCAGGGCGCGAGCGGCGCCTCACCCACGCGCCTAGGTGGCCATCACAGTTGTGTCCTGAGTGCAGCCAGGACTGGGGACAGCGAGGCCGTCGCCCCAGCCAGGAAGGGTCTGCCATCCACCGGTGGCAGTGCGGGAGCACCGCTGGAAAGGCGGTCACAGAGCCACTCATCAGTGCTCCTGGATGCCAGCCTCCCTGAGAACCCGGCTCAGCAGGCTGCTCGCAAAGCTCTCCATCTTTTGGGGCACGGCTGAGACAGCGGGTGCTTCCCAGACAACCCCGGCAGACCCAGCTCTGTCACCCACGTTTGTTGGGCTATAGTGACAAGGGCGCCCTGAATTGCAATGGGGTGGAGCCTGTCCCTAGGGGTTGGGGAGCAGGGGAAATTGCAGGGCGGAATGAGTTCTCCCCAGAAGGTGGGACTTGGAGGTTTGAATAAAACCTGGCTGCCTGCCCGCACCTATTCCCAGGCCTTCCGAGTGACTCACTACATCGTCCCCTTCATGCTCGTGCAGGGCTGGGCGGGAGTGTCCCCTGCCGCCAGAGTCCCTGGTGTCCCCAGAGAGGTGTCAGTCCCCCTGCCCTCAAGAACTGCAGCTTGCCCCGCAGCCTGAAGTGACCCTGACATCAGTCTGCACCCCAGGCTGGGCTCTTTGTAAGAAAGCAAAAGCCCTGTGTCGCTGGAGGGTTTTGCCGATGACAAGGTGAGCATGAGTTCAGCGTCTACGGTCCACGGACATGCGGCAGACATGATCTCATCCCGCCCTCTCTGCAGCTCTGGGTTCTGGGGGGTCAGTCCACTTTGGGGAGGAGCAAACCGAGGCTCACGGGAGCGGGTTAGGTAGCTGGGAGGTGACCGCCACTACGTCCCAAGCTTCCAGTGGATTCTGGAGACGGACTGAGCCTGGCGCCATCTGTGGAGAGGGCCTCATGCAAGCCCACGGCACAGGTCACAGGTGCAGGTCACAGAGGTGCCCTGGGCTCCCTGGTCGTCTACCGAACGGCAGGTTCCAGGCCACTTCCCAGGTGGTCATCACCACACACATGACCTGCAGACTGAGCCTGGGACACCAGGGTCCTGCGCTCGGGGCATGTACGGTCCAGAGGCAGAGCTTGGGGCCAGGGTGGCGCCCTGGACTGCACAGAGCAAAGGGCCAGGGGAAGGAACAGGGACCAAGTCTGAGGCAGGGTGGGGCTGGCCGCCACCACAGCCCGGCTTTAGGGGACAAGCGTGGGCACCAGGTACCCAAGCAACAGCGCTCCAGTCCTGGACCTGCAGCCCTGCGACTGCAGGTGGCTGGGCTCAGGAATGTGGACGGAGGACAAGGAGGAATCAGGAGCAGGCTGGGACAGGACTGGCTGGGGGTCTGGCAGGGTGGGGACAGGTGGTGGCCTCCGCAGGGGAGGGGATGCCCTGGCCATGCGGCTCCTTAGTTCACCCTCTCCGGCCTTGTCTTCCCCTCTGTAACCAGGATTGCTAGCAACACCATCTCCTCCTAGTGCCGCGGAGAGGGGACGGTAAAAATGCCAGAAACGGCGGCCAGAAACGGCAGCGGCTGCTATAATCACTGCGTCATACCTGTCTCCATCCAGACCAGCCCGGGAGCGATGACAGGACCCGGTCACAGGCAGGGGCAGCTGAGGACCAGCTCTGGGCGGCAGGCCTGGACCGGCCTGGCCGGGGCCACAGGGATCTCCACGGGTCCCCGCCGTGGTGGGGAAGGAAGAGGCCGAGGCTCAGAGCTGAGCATGTGGGCTGTTACCGGAAGCAGCCCCTAATGCCCTTCGTTACTTTGCTCACTGTGCGATTCCTTCGTGTAAAAAGCAGCGACCCTCATAGGTCAGGAATTTCTCCCCCACGGAGAAACCAACACCAGGGGCCGCACTTTAGTTTTTTAATTAGCGCACGTGGGTATTGGAGAGCGGGGAGGCTGGTTTAGGGGATACGATGCGTGCATTTAACACACCGTGCTCATGGGCATTGCCATCCCCCACTCCCCTTCCTCTCCCGGTCCCCGTCCCTCTCCCAGAGTCTCCCTCCCAGTGTCCTGCCTGTGTGTGTCAGGCCGACAGAGGTCACCACTGTTAATCACCACCAAGACCCTGGACTCGTTCCGGGACCGCTGAACACCAGGACGTCGGGTTAGGATCCAGCACCTTCTGCATCAAGAGAGTGCTCGGTCCCAGTGTTATTTCTGTCCCCTTCGCCATGGAGCCGAAGCTGTGGGCAGGGCAGGGGGCTGGAGGCCCGGGCTGGCCAGGGATCAGGCGGTCCTGGTGTCGAGTGTCGCCCACACCCCGCCACGCGAGAAGGGCGGTGCCTGGCGAGGTGTCTATTTCCTATAATTACTGAGTGTTAATGTAATCTCCGAAGCTAAGCGCCAGCTGGAAAGGATGGAGCGCGACAGCCCGCAAAGACAGACAGCTGAATAAGTCATCGGCCACAGACAGCCCGGCCGCGGGGCTTATGTAACCGGCCCATTTCCCCGCCTGGCCTTTTTTGCTCCGGCTCTGCTTTGTGAGGCCGCGCCTCCCTGACAGGCGGCACACAGGAACAGGAAAGGCAGGCTGTTTGGGAGCTCAGTGCCGACGGCTGCCGCGACAGCTCCAGGCTCAGACCCGAGCCCCAGGCGGCCACGGAGCTGGGAGGCCACAGGCAGGGCCCAGGCAGCACACCCTGCTGGCTGTGAGCGAGGGCACAGTCACCGCCTGGCACAGCGGAGCGGGGCGGGGCGGTGCGGCCCGGATGGCAAACTCACTACACGAGTTTCAATTTGTGCAGGGCTTTTGGAAACCAGGCTGCTCAGGGGGCAAGAAGTAATCAATTCCCTGCCAGCCCACATCCCTCCGCACCAGATCGACACGGAGGAACCTGGGAGAGGAGACAGGCCTGCGTGTACCCCAGCAGTAGCACCCCAGGGAGACGCTCCCCAGGGGTGTCAGTCTCCCTGTGGGACCCTAGGTACCAGGTACAACCAGGTACTCATCTTCCGGAGCCTGTGACAACTCCCGTGTCACAGACAGGGATGCCCAGAGGTAGAACGGTGCAAAGCGGCCCAAACATCGCGGTGCCAGTTCAGCCAACATCAACGGGACAGAGAGAGGCGCTGACCCAGCATTTCCCAAACCCACTGCTCTAGAAGGACCCATGGATTGCTTGGCAAAACTCAGAACCTGGGCCCCCACTCGGGGACGAGGCCATCCAGAGTTCCCATGGGTAACCAGGGCCCCTCGGGGTCTTCTTGCCTGTCCACTGTGTGTTTATGACGTACACAGCATCCGATTGGTACATGGAAAGCTTTAGCCTGGCACCGTAACATCACAGACGTGCCGCAACTGGCCGGTAAACCAGTTGCCTGCTGAAGATACTGTCAGTCAAAACGGTATCACAGCCCACGGCTGGGCAGAATCATCTAACACCGAGTTCACTTCACAGCAGCATCCACCATGTCACAGATTGTGCAGCCCCGTCCTGAATGGCTGTGTGCACCTGCTTCGTGCCACCATTCACCCCTGGAGTGTCGGGGTGACCGCGGTGGGTGCAGTTGTGGTAGCTTTTGGAAACTGATTCCACCCACTCTGCCAATGGACAAAGCCCAGGCCAGAATGGGGAGGGGGCACCTGGTGTCCTCCTGTGGGTCCTCCAGCCCCCTTCATGGGCCACTGGCCTTGAGAATGAGTCTGAGTCGCACAGCTAGAGGTAGAGCAGAGCCTACATCAATGGGTGAGTTTGGGATGGGGTTCTGTGCCCCTGCTGGGGTGGCGCCTGGGTCTTCCCGGCACACAGCACCCAGCACTCACTGTTTGTGGTCTGCCAGCCACCATGCCACCAAGTCACCTAAATCCTGGGACTCCTCATGTCCAGCCAGCTGTGCTTCTGTCTCAAGGTCGCCAGCCCCAGATGTACCCGCTAAACACACACCTGGCCAGGTCCCCTGGGGCTCAGCCAGAGCCATAGCCACCTGCTCCAGGGACAGAGGAGCCCAGGGCGGCTTCCTGCATGCATGGTCTAGGCAAGGCAGGGGTTCCGAGTGACTTCCACTCCTGCTGGGTGGCTGGATGCCCTGTCTGGGTCCTGCCGGCCTCACCCAGGCCTGTGGCCTGAGCCCCACACTCCTCACCTCCCACTGATGTGTGTGGACTCCCAGGAGGTGGCCACACCACGCTGCGCTGCGTAAACCACACAAAGCGACCTACACCAGCACTCCCTGTCTCGTCGATCCCACGCATTGGGAGTCTGAACCCCGAGTGAGAGGTGAGCAATCGCCGAATCCCCACCTGTCCCAGCGCTGCGCCTTTCAAACATCCGATGGTCTCCCTGGGCTGTGAAGTGAGACTGCGTGAACCAGCACTGCGCCCTGGGGCACAAGAACACCTCACTTTCGGGGAAGGAAGGGACATCTCCGAGCGCCCAGGCCACAGGCACACGCTGCTTCTCCTGCCTCCCGGACTCTGCTTCTGTTCCTTCCCTTCCCAAGAGACCCCATCCCAGGATTTCCCTCTGCTGCCCTGACAATCCCTCGGAGACCGGAGGCGTCTCATAGGTCCCTGGGAGCCAGCTCGGACTGCTCTGTGTCGTCCCTTCTGTGGGCCAGGCCCGGACGGGTGAGTGTGAACTCCAAACACAACTGGACCCTGTGCGCCCACTGCCACCCATCAGGGCATGGCGTCTGCCACTCTGGAGAGTCAGGTCTTCCCCAGGGGTGCCTACCCCAGCCCCTACAGTGCCACCGCAGATGGCCCCTCGAGGTGACCCGGCTGTGTGCAGAAGGGCACTGTCCACCATTCACACCCAAGCTAAGGACACAGCAGAGATGCGGCAGAGATCCTGTGTTCGAGATCTTTCTTTTACAGCGTTTCCTGCATGCGAGTCAGTGGGACACGAAGCAGTGCGCCTAGAGAAAGACAGACAGGTGCGTGTGTCACTAGCAGAGAACAGGGGCGACGTTCCGGAACAGCGTGGGGAGGTGGTGTGTCCAAGCCGAGGTGTAGGACAGCTGACCTTGGTTAGGTGGAAAAAGTGTCGCGCACGGAAGTTCCACAAGGACCAGCAACCCCAATGTGAGATGCAACCACACTCTTCAGTACCGTCAGGAAGAACCACGGGGCGATTTCTTTACATTGTCTGGTCTTAAGACAAAAGTCCTAACTACGAAAGATCAATATGACCAAAGCAGAACTCAACACTTTCCATGACAAAATGGCTCCTAGAAAAGATCACTTGTAAGCTACACACTGGACAAAAACATTTGCCACATAGGTAAGATATAAAAATTTAGTCCCCAGGAAGTGCCAAGAATCCCCACAAAAGTTTAAAAAGACAAGCAATCCAATAGGTAAAAATGGGTAAAGAATTTAAACAGGTACTTTAACATAAAAGAGGCCCAAGTACATAGAAGGAGCCCAGAAACATTCAGTCCCCCGTGGTGAGAGACGGGCAGACGAAAGCACGCCTGACCAAGGACACCCCACACCTGAGCCGTGTGGCTGATACTGGAAAGTCTGACCATACCAAGCCCTGGTGAGAAGGTGGAGAGGCAGGAACTCCCACACGCTGCTCATGGAAGCCATAGACACTTTCAGAAAGCAGGAAAGCAGGCCGGCTCAGGCCAGCCCAGCCGCGGGCTCCCACGCCCCGTGACTCAGCAGCTCACCCCCAGAAGCCCATGCCGCACCCCGAGGGGATGGGTCGGTGAGCCGGCTGGGCAGGGCCAAGGCCGGGCACTGTGGGAAACGCAGGGCACAATCACGGCGGAGGAGAACACGAGAGCCGCAGAGGTATGTGCGCCGTTTGATGTTGTGCGTGCAAATGCGACACGTGTGCGTGAACACACACACACACAACCCATCTGTGATTTATGAACACAGGGAGTAAGGAGAACAGAAAGGCAGATTGGAAGGCTGTGCCCCAAATTCAAGATCAGCACTGCCCCAGGGCAAGGACTAACGGGGGATTTCAACTTTAGTGAAAATGTGTTAGTGGAGGAAATCCTGCAAATATGAGAAATTAGAAACCTCTGCTGTTTCTGGTGGGTGGTTTTATATTCTCTATATTTTTAATTACTGAAAAGAACACTCATCCCAAAGCCAATAAAATTAAAGTTCATCATGTGAAAAGGTTAACCCCGTCCCTGTTCGTGTCTGGCCAGGCCCAGGGCCAGGCTCAGGGCTGGGCTCGGCGGCCAAATGGA
>RJWM01011002.1:0-61253 GCA_004363535.1 Dasyprocta punctata
TTGAAGTCTCCTGTTGGAGTTCTCCCATTTGAACTGTGAGGAGAGCAAACAATAAATTTTCAACCACTGAGATTTAGGGAGTGTTTGTTACAGCTGCAATGACACTCTGATTACTCTCATACAACTGCAGACAAGAAGAATCAAAGGGAGAAAGGATGGTCATGTACTAATAACATGTAAAAGTTAATCTACTGAGACACACACTTGATTCTCACAGCTACAGGGAACTTGTGAGAGTGGAAGATGATTTTATCCTTCTGGAAACTCCCAGGAAATGGCTAACTTCCGGACAATGGCAACACTCCCCCTCACTGAACACCCTCTCCAGTGACTGTTTTGTTGGTTGGTTGGTTGGCTTTTGGCAGCGGTGGGGGGATCTAACCACAGATCCCTTGCTTGCTAGTTATGTGACCTTGGGCAAGTTAGATGACCACTTGAGCCTCTGTATCTGTATCCATAAGCAGGGTGTGGTACTAGCACCTACTTCATGGAGTCCTTGTGATAGTCAAGTGAGTTGATCCTATGGCTAACAGTGTGGGTTGCTAGCTTTTGTGTGTGTGTGTGTGTGTGTGTGTGTGTGTGTGTGTGTGTCTTTTCTTTTCTTTTCTTTTCTTTTTCTTTTTTCTTTTCTTTTCTTTTCTTTTCTTTTCTTTTCTTTTCTTTCCTTTCCTTTTCTTTTCTTAAGGGGTTGTTCCTGGCATCTTTGGAAGGCCAGGCCACTGGAGCTCTGCACAAGAGAAGAAGGGATGAGATTTAAGTTTTTTCCATAAATGGTAAAGGCAAACCCTACCTGCCCTTCAGTGCCAGAGTTGGGTTGTGGGGTTGTGACAACTGGGACTCCTGAAGGGCAGGGGGATAGAAGTTCAAGAGCAGAGCTGGAGCCCTGGTTCGGAGGAGTGGAGCCTGCAGAAGAAGCAGTGTCTGACATATGGGAAAGGACAGTCCCTGGGCCCAACTGTCAGGAACCTGAAGTTGGGCCCACAGTGGGGACAGAGGCTGCCATCAGGTAGCAGCCAGATCCACCTCATGTTCCAGGGGCCACATGACCCTGAAGTTTGGAGAAAATGTCCATGGAGGTGTCTATAAAAGAAGGTATGACCTGGTGTGGTGTCACACAGCTGTAAGCCCAGCTACTAGGGGAGCTGAAGCAGGAGGATCACAAATTGGAGGCCAGGCTGGGAAATTTAGACAGACGCTGTCTCAAAACGAAAACAGCTGAGGGTGCGGCTCAGTGATAGTGGCCTGGGTTCATTCATCTCTAGTACCTCAGAAGAAAGGAGAGGGTGGGAATTATCTGTCCCTGGGCAGAACAATAAAATTTACAGAGGTACTGTATGTTGCTGGCACCAAGGGCATCGTATTTCCACATGATGCTGCATCATGGCTGTGTGCCCTGGAAAAGCCTCTCTGGATTTCACTTTTCCTGTCTGAAAGTGGAAAGAGCCATGCAACAGGCCAGACTGTGGTTACGGAAGACTTCTGAGAGCTCATTTATCCAGCCCCAAAGTGCAGCTTTCTAGTTCAGTTTTAGCAAGGAAGGGACTTTCTGACCTCTAAAATAGGCCCAAGCTGTTTCACAAGGCAAAAGACACCTGGGCACCAGAAGTGTAAGGCAAGGGGCTGAGGCTGCAGGAGCTGGGCCCGGTGTGATGATCTATGCCTGCAATCTCAGTCCCCTGGGAGGCTGAGGCAGGAGGATCTCAAGTTGGAACCCAGCCTGGACAATCTAGTGGCTTAGTGAGACCCTGTCTCACAATAAAGACTTTTAAAAAGGGCCACTGCAGTAGCTCCAGGTGTTTTGCAGGCTTCACTGCAGGTGGGACTGTTACGCCCACCTCTCCGCACCCAGCACGGTGTCAGGTAGAGAATGAGAGGCAGCGTAGATGTCCGAGCATCTCACGTAATAACTGAGGGCTGGCTCCAGCCAGCGAGGGGCTTCACACAGCGCTCAGGCAGATCACGCAGCATTCTTCCCAAATGAGAGAATGCACCTTTTCTTTGCCTCCCCCACCCCTCTTCTTTTCCTAATAAAATAATTAAAGTGGGATTTCCGGAGGCTGCCTCCCGGCCAGCGTGGCTGCTCTGTGGAGAGCAGAGGAGCGAGGCTGGTGATGGAGTGAGCAGGCCTCCCGAGGAAGGTGTCGGGGTTTTGGGGGGCCAGGGAGGGGCCTGCTGATTTCTCACCACTCCTGATGACATATGACTTAGCACGTCCCTGGGTCTCCAGGGCTGCAGCCAGCTGTGCGCTTTCGACATGTGTTTGGTATTATTGGTGTTTTTACAGTAATAACTGTGGTCATGAAAGGGACTAAAATTAATTAAAATGCAGTGCTCCGCCACATTTTACATTGTTACAATAGGAATGCCCAGCTGGAGAGGGCCTCCTCTGGGGGAGTCATCTCCTCCATCCCAGTGTGTCTACCTGGGCTGAGGCCCCAGTTGGCCCTATTAGGCAGTTTAGCAGATTGCCAACGAGGAAGAATCTATTGTCCTAGAGCTTAAAAACATTTCTTTGAAGCACTCTTTCTTGGTATTTAAACTACAGGAAGACAGAGAGCATCAAAACACACATGTTGTGTTGGTAACTGTAGAGTTACCCAAGGAAGCCCCAGCAGGTTGTATTTATTGAAATCTGGTTCAGAGGTGAATGGTTGGCTCTTGCTTTAGGGTCGGGGTCTCAAATTCAGCTGGTGCTATTGTCTTTCGGGGCTAGAGTATTCTGGGTACACTGTAGGGTGGGTTTCAGCAGCCCTGGCCTCTACTCACTCAATGCCAGTAGCAAAGCTAGGTGTGGAGGTGAATGCCCCGGCTCTGGGAGGCTGAGGCAGGAAGATCACAAGTCTGAACCCAATATGAGCAACTTAGGGAATTAGTGAGACCCTGTCTCAGAAAATATACATTCATATGCCCGTACCACTCTCAATGGCACCACACCCCAATGTGCAAAAAGAAAAAAAAATGTCCTTAAACGTTGCCAGGTATCTCCTGGGGGACAAAATTACCTCCATTTGAGAACCACTGATTTAGGGAAAGGCTTTCTGGTATCCTGCCCACCTCCCCTCTCCTTGCTTCGGGGAGTTATTCAGGCTGCAGTGACAGGCAAGTGTGCCACCCTCACCCAGGAGCAAGGGTGTAAGTGACCAACTGTGAAAAACATCCTGAGGTTTGCCAATGATTCACTTTTTAAAACACACTAGAGCAGGTACTAACTTATCGACATCCTTCTGACTTCTTTGCATTCTGGTGTGTTTTTCCAAGAGGCCAGAGCTAACCATCACTACCAGCCCGTCTCATGTAAGTCACAGCCCAGACCGAGCCAGTGTGGCAGGTGGGCCATGAGCAGTGTGATGACTGCAAATTATTGTCACGTTTGATGCTTTGTCGCATCTGGGTTTGTCTGTGGGGCCTTGCTGCACACAGGACTGTCATCCTTTTAAAAAAAGATTTTTTTTTCCACCCCATAGTCCTAGGGATCGAACCCTGGGCTCTGTACATGCTGGTCAAACCTACATTGCATCCCAAACCCAGCCCCGCCATCATTGAACTTGACCTGGCGGAGAATCGGACTCCTGATGCTTTGATGATCGTGGTGGCCTCACCTCCTTTACTCTCCTGCCACTCACTCTGGGCTCCATCCACGGTCCCTCTCCTTGTCCCTCTTCCTTCCCACACTGCTTGCAACCCTTCGCCTTATGTTCTGATTGCACTGAGTCCGCCTGTATCAGCTCTGGTATCACCTTCTCAGAAAACCTGGGACCACTTGACATCTAGCTCACGGGGTCCCCTCCCACCACGTCAACCAGTGCCACATTCTCTGCCTACAGCACATGTCACTGCCTGCAGTTGTTTCAGTATGCATTGATCCCTGTGTCCTGGTTGGAGCTCCAGGAAGCTAATGCTGAGTGAGAGTTAGGGGTTAACTGAGGAATAACATTTAGGAAAAAAAGGGGAGGAGGCAAGATTGGGCAGGGGAGTCATTAGGGGGTGAAGACCTGAAAAGTCTCTGCTGGTCCTTTCAGGAGCTTTGGGGCAGCGAGGCCCCCTGGAAGAGTCCCTCTGAGTGCAGATGCTCAATTTTTGCACCACCACCTTGTGCAGTCATTGGCCAGGGCTACCTGCTGAAGAGCGTGGCCTCAGCCTAAAGGCTGAGGGGTCCTCGAAGAAACATGTGACTGGAAGTTGGCAGTTGGTTATGTACTTCTCAGACTGAATGTGGGTCCCTTCTTGAAGGATTCCTCACTGAGCAGTGTATCTCCTCACTGAGTGTAGCCTTCCCAAGAGCAGGGATCTTATAGTCTCACAATGGCTCATCCTACTCCCTATACCAGAGCCTGGTGTATGGAAGTTGCTCGAATAACCCCCATAGAAAGACAAGCATGTCATTAGGGGAACAAGGCAGGTCACTGATGTAAGGCATCTCAAACCATCTTTCATCCTGCAATGCTTCTGAGGTTTTTCAAAACTAAAGGCTAATAATCATGGTGCTAGTGCATTCTAGGACTTGCCTCTTACAGGTGCTGAGCGGAATCTTTCAAATCTCCTATGTAAGCCAGTGCAGCAGGAGGAGTGGGAATCCAGAGAGTCCTAGGGAAAAAGGAAGAAAAGCTACTAGATGGGCCAAAGGCACACCCCAGGAAGGTATGAGGACCTGCCAGTTAGGAAAGGTTATCTGGTCTACCTGAGCCTGGCATTTTAGGTGGCAAATCAAACCTCAGACATAATGTTCCCAGAGACTAGGGTTAGAATTAGATGCAATCCTTCCTCTTTTAGTCTATGTCCTGTCCCAGAGTTCTCCTCTGCCACAAGACCCAGGCTGGCATGGGCTTGTCACCAGATCGGCTGTTCTTTTATGGGGCAGGTTGAAGCCCAAGAAACCAAGAAAACAGGCCCATCCACGCATCTGCCCATAAGCACGGAGCATACAGTGAGACAGAGAAATCTGCATGACAGAGACAGCTGTGTGGCAGGTGCCCAGCAGAGTTGGGGTAGGGAAGGGAGGGTATGAATTCCATGTGCTACGTGAGAGAGGTGGCAGAGATGCCTGACTCAGAGGGGAGATGGGTGCCTCAGTTTATAAACTCAGAAAAGCCAGTAGACCTTACTTTCCTTTTGACTCAGTTGTACCAGGACACTTCAGGGTCGCTCCCCTCCCTTTCCATCAGAGCTGCATCTGCTTTGGGCGTTTGGGAAGGCTTACTGACCCATGCGCTGGCATTTGGGGTGGCAGTGTATGCCACCTGCCTGCATCATGTGTCCTTTCTGGACTCTTCTGAGACCTCTAGCAGTTACCACGGGCTTGTCGACCATGTGTCCTCTCAGGTACCTGCCGAGTTGTCTTGTGTTTCTTTCTAGAGGCCCTGTCTCCTCCCTTAGGGTGTTTACAAGCTCCCCTTCCTGACTCTCAGAATGTCACCTCACTCTCAGCTCTGCCCTCGCTCTCTTGGCTCCCCCAGCACAGGGGGTCTGTCACAGCCTTTATCTAAGAGCCACTCTGATCATTCCCTTTACGTGTTCTTTTGGTGCTATTGTTTGCTGTATGTGTCAAAAGGCTTTCTGACTCAAAAAATAGACTTGACATTATGTCTTTGATTTTTGCCATATGGTTTAGTGTCTAATACAGCAAATTCAATAGGGCCACACTAACTAGATGAGGAAAGGGCAAGAAGTTCAAGGAAACATCAGGTGGGGGACGTAGAGGAGGACAGGGGTTAGTATCTCAACAGCAAAACCCTACCTCTTTTGCTTTGGGGACCATTCCTGTCCAGAGCGCCACTCCTCTCCAACCTCACTGAAAGACTCTTGTTTTTCATAAAGGTTGGGCTGGCCAAGGCAGGAGGACTAAGTGGTCGGAGCCATATTCCATCCTTTAAATCAGGAGTGGTGGGGGTGAGTCCTTCTTTTCCTCTCCATTAGCAAGTCTTTCCTTGGTGATAGGCAGAGTCCCTCACAGAGTGGGGAGGCCAGGAAAGCAGAGCCAGTTTTTGGAGGAAGGAGCAACCTGCAGAACAGAAACACATCGGGGCACTGACTGCCAGTTTGGAATTTCAAAAGTCATTAGACCCAGATACAGATGGAAATTGGTTTCTCTGTGTCCACACTTAGGCGTACCTAGTGCGCAGATGTGGACAAGAGCTCCTAGGACTTTGAAGTCAGAGAAGTTCAGCCTTAACATATTCCACTTGCATCAGTGATTTGGGAAGCATATTTCTTTTCCCTTTGCCTCATCTTTAAGTGGACATAACAGCTAAAGAGAAGATAAAATGCAACGATGTTCGTGAGAAGCCCTTTGAATGCTGTGTGGCATTTATTCATGCTCTATTAATGTTCATCCACTTCTTCAGTCTTAAGAATCCACAGATGAGATAACAGGTCTCATCTCTATGGACTTTATTTGTTTAATGCTCAGAATTAACCAAATGACCCTTCCAAAACTATGATCAAGCTAACACAGAGTCAGAATTATGGAGGCCCTCCTACTCTTTACTTTTCTTTTCTTTTCTTCTCTTTTCTTCTTTCTTTCTTTCTTTCTTTCTTTCTTTCTGTCTGTCTGTCTGTCTTTCTTAGCTTTGGTACCTGGAAGGACAGGTGATAGAGTGTGTCATCTTGGCACAGACCCTAACTCATGTGACTCAATCTCATGCAATGTTCTGCATTGCTAGGGTACTGAGTTCATAGTTCAGAGACTCTCACTGGTAAGAAATGTTTCCTTCATCCATATCAATTCCTCCAGTGGCACTGGCTCTATTCCATTTCTCATTGTCCCACACCCTCATCCACAAGTACAGCTCTAATGCTTTAGAAGGAAATTCTCGATAAAATTCTTGTCACTAAGTGAGCCCACCATATATTGAAACCAAAGTTCTTCAGGAAGAATGAAGGGAGTGACTTTTCTTTAAACTGTGGAGGAAGCTTTGATGACCACAATTAAAGCTTCTTCTGAGCATAAAGCTAAAGTTTCGTATCCTTCTAAATTCAGATGATTTCTCAGTTTTTATGTACTTGGGAGTCAAGATCACCTCCAAGAGCTCCTATGCTCTGAAAGTATAGAAATGGTAGGATTTCAAGGGAAAGGCTGGTTTTGTGAGAGGAAATCTCAGAGTCTAAGGCTTGGAAAGGTAGAGCCCAGTGCCAGCAGGTTGTTTGTGTATAAAACCAGTCTTCTCTTTGGGGTGAGGACATCAAACATATGTGAATTGCATATTTCATCCCTCAGATGCGAATCTCTGATTAGAGAATGAGATGTGTTGGGGTGTTGGCAACAAATCTTGAGAACTGAACTATCTTTATCCTGATTCAGATGGTTGGAGCTGAGTGGAGAATAGAGGCAAAAATAGGGCACTGGTGTAGTGAAAGTCTTGGTCATTTATTTTTTATCTTGATGATCTTCCGCTGGTCTGGAGGTGATCAATTGGTAATAACACTGGTGGGTTCAACAGTGTGGATTTTTCTTAATTTCCTTGAGCTATGCATGTGGGGAGCCTAGTAGAGAACTTGTTAAGGACTGGCAATGTTTTGCAAAACTCTTCTATTTTATTTGTTCCAAGTAGAAGAGGCAGTATCTACACCAACTTCCTTGCAGACTCAACCTGCTTGGAAGCTGATCACTGTCACTAGTGGTTACCAATAATAGAAAGGGCTCAAGGCTCTAGTAGAAGTAGTCTTACAGTGACTTACCATCATGGTGATCAGGGCTGGAAGGCAACTCAGAAATAACTAGGCTGTCCAACACCTTGGTCTTATAGTAGAGGCTGGGCAGGGAGTGGGAGGGTGCTCGTGGTAAGAGAGCCAGTTAGTGGTAGAGATAGAAGTGGAAGGCAAGCACATGGACATATGTATATTCACATAGGTGTATAGTGTTTGAGCTGAAAATATAGCTGTGATTGTGCTTATTTTCCCTCATTGGAATAGATGACTATGTATTGGAATGGATTTCCCCTGTTTGTCTTTCTCAAATTTAGTCAACCTGATCTGTGCCCCAGACTAACCTGTATGAACTGCATCGAAACTCTTCCTGCCCCTCTAGTCTCTGGTAGCTTTGAACAATACAGAATTTTGGCAAGAGGCAGGAGCTGGAAAGAGAGTAGCTGGGGTTGTTGCCGCTCCACTCGTTCTATCCCTCTTCATGATCTCTGGCAGCTGCTCTCTCCAAGACAGTCTTTGATCTCCTGTGGATGCCACCATCCCTCCTAATTTCCCTACACCTGCTCATACCTTGTAATACAATACCTTTACTGACTTCCCCAAAATTCCCTAATTTGAGTGTGCTGTCCATTTCCTGCCAAGACCTTCACAGACACAGTAACTAGAAGCTAAATGCAAGAATTTTAAACTGTTAGGGCATTTTCTTAACTCTTTTGTTTTCATATCTCTACATAGCAACCCTAAACTTCTGAGAGCCCACACCTCCAAGAGAATTTAGAGATTAGATATGGTGGGAAACTCCATGTTAGTCATCTTTTGGTTGATGTGACAATATCCCTGCAATAGGCAATGTGATTAAAAAAAAGTAGTGAATGTTTAAAAATTTTTAAATTTATTATAGTAAAAGACACAGTGCTGTTAACCCCCCTCAAAATATTCCCCCTTTATTGAACAGATTTAATCCATCATTCTTGCCACTTTCTTAAACAATTTTGACATTCTCTTTTGTGAATGACTTTAGTTGTGGTGCCATGGCTGTCCTGATGCCCTGAATTTGTTCAAAATATTTGAGGAAAAACCAGAAGTCCCATAGTGCCAGATGGAGTGAATGAGGTGGATAAGGACACATGGTAATGTTTTTATGAGCCTGCCTTTTCAGTGGATAACATGAAGCAGCAGCGTTCATCATATATACATATTTGGATTTTTTTAGTCACAAATCATAAATAAACTCATGAAAAAGGACTGCTTCAGAAAGTGGCCAGGATGATGGGATAAGTATGTTAGAAGTGACAGGAAGTATTTTGAGAGGGATGAATGCTTATGTGTCTTTTACTGTAATGCATTTTTAAAATGTAAACATACATTGTATTTTGATCAGTTCTTGTAAACAGCTCAAAAGGAGGAGATAGTTCAGTGTGGCTCATGGTTTCAGAGGTTTCAGTCTATGGTCCCTTGGCCCTATTGTGTTTTGGCCTATGGAGAGGCAGTGTATCAAGAAAGACATGTGTAACCAAGGAAACTGCTTACCTCATGGTGGTCAGGAAGCAAAGGGAGAGGTAGGAAGGAACCAGGGTCTGAATAACCCTTTTAAAAGCATGTTCCCCAGTGACCTACTTTCTCCCACTAGGCTCCACCTCCTAACGGTTTCTTCACTCCCAAAGCACCACAGATGGGTGACCAAGTCTTCAACACATGGCCTTTGGGGGATATTCAAGATGTAAACTATAACAAGTTCTAAAATAACCAGAAAAAGCTAGCATCTATTTTCTTTTGTTTTTTCCTTTCATTATTGTTACTATTATTATTATTATTATTAAAATTATATAGATGACATGTGACTACATTGAAGCATACATTAATAAAATAGCACAGGTTGAAAAATTCCATTTCCTACCACTAGTCTCACTCTTTCCTTCTGGATGACCATTAGGATAGTCTTGTGTACTTTCTTCTGATCTTTTCTAGACATTTTGGTATAAATATCACACCTCTGTAGATGTGTATGCACAAACAAAAATGTAGAGCTTACAAAATGCATATTTGGCTCACAGTATGCTATGGTTTAATTGCATTTTTCTAATACTCATACATTCAAATCCTAAGGCCCAGGTTGATAGTGTTTGGAGGCCTATGGGGGGTGATTAGATCTTGAGGACATGGGACTATTGCCCTCAAAACAGAGGCTCAAGGGAGCTCTGTGATGGATGATCTTGGTTGTCAATTTGATTGGAAAATCAGTGAAGCACATTCCTGTGTGCATCCGGAAAGAGCTACTTTCTTTCCAGCTCCTGCCTTTGTGAGAGTGTTTCCTGAGATGATTGGCATGTAGGACAACAAACTGAGTGGGGAGACCCACCTTAAATACAGGTATATCATCTGTATGTTTTCTCTTGTTGTTGAGACAAAACACCTGACACCCAAAATTAAGGAAGGAAAGGTTGATTTAGCTCAGTTTCAGTCTGTAATCCAGCAACTCCAATGCAGGGCAGCACATGGCAGGGGGCAACAGTTCATGGCAGCAGAAGAGAGCAAAAGCAGCAAGAGCAAAAGGAATAAAAATGAAGAGAGAAATCCTCTTTCTCTCCCTTAGGTTGTGTGAAGGCTACCCACCCCAGGTGTAGCATTCATACCCATAATCCCAGCATTGGACCATAAATCAGTTACAAATTCTGGAAGTCTGCCCCCCATGGCTGCATGCAGCTTTGGGAGGACCTCTAGGCACAAACCATAACATCGTCCAATAGGCTGTGGAACAAAAGCAGAACAATGAGATTCATTCTCTCACTCTGCCTCCAACCCATCATGAGTTGATCCACTTTGCTTCACCACCTACTCTCTGCCATGATGTTCTGCCTCACCAGGGGTGCAGAAGTATGGAGCCAGATGGCCATGAACTGAGACTTATGAAATCACAAAGAAAATGAAATCTTTCCTCCTTTTAAGTTGCTAACATCAGGTATTTTGCCACAGTGATGAAAAGCTGACTAGCACAAACTGCTTTGTTCCTTTCACCTTGTGAGGGTCCTCACCAGAACCTGACCATATTGACATCCTGCTGTAGATCTTCCCACCCCTAGTACTATAAGAAGTAAATTTCTGTCATTTATAAACTACTCAGTCTATGCTATTTTGTAACAGCAGCCTGAACTAGGTAACACACAGCATATGCATGGTCCTGCCATTTTCCTTATTGATATATACCAACACGTTATTCTTTTTAAAGTACATTATGATGGTCCATAAAGTGGGTATATCATGAGCTATTAAAACCATTCTGCTATGTGTGCATGGGTAGATTTTTTGTAACTTTCTATTATTACAAATAAGATTGCAAAAGTGTTCCAATATGCATGTGCATGCTCACAAACAACAAACACAAATGTACATATATAATGGGTATTTCTGTGAGATACACACCTAAACATAAAATTCTTGGTTTAAAGAATTCTATAATGTAAATTTACTGAACCTGCCAAGTTGGCCTTTCAGAAACTTACCAATATGTTTAAGAGTATCTTCTTTTCACGCTATCATCAGCTTTTGGTATAATCAGCCCGTTAAACTTGACTAATCTGATGGAAAAATCACGGGTACTTTGGAAAAGTTTACTTCTGTAATTACTGTGAGACTAAGCATCTTTTACTATGTTTTTGTCATTTTTATTTCTTCTATAGATGTTCAGTTTCACTTTCTTGGGTTTTATCCTTCTCTGGGTCAGCTCTTTTTGACCCTGCTGTCATCTCTGGTTGTGGAGGCAGATGTGAGTAGCTTGGCTGGCTTTCTGCAATTACATCCCAAGTTCAAATTAAATGATTTTTTTTTTCTGAGACTTTCAGCAAGTCTTCAATGAGAATTAAGTTTAAGAAACGAAAGGAGAAAATATGAATCACAGAACATTGGAGCATCTGTTCTTTATATCCACTTATATAATTTTATATTTGATGCATTTAGTTATAGATTACCTAACCTACCTTGTTTTTCTATTTACCTACCTTTTTTTTTTTCTTTTTTTTTTGGTATTGGGAATCAAACTCAGGACCTTGCGCTTGCCAGGCAGGTGCTTGTGCTGATAAGCTATCTACATTTAATATTTTCTCTTATGCTGTCAGCCTTGTTCTTAGGGTAGAACCATCCTTGGAGACATTAAGGCATGTGTCACAAAGACCTGACAATCATTGGTAACAATCATTGGTGAAGATTACAAAGCATCTAATTCAGCTTTTGTGTACACACACACACATACACACACACACACACACACACACACTCCAGAGGCCCAGAGAGGAAAAGTGACCTGCCCACAAGACCACCACCAACTAATGGTGGAACTGGATCCTTGATACCATGTCTTCTGATGCTCAACCCTGTGTCTTTTCCGATATCGACTTAGTTTTCCTGAATCGATTTGCTCCAACACAAGAGGCATTATTGGGCACCCACACATAGTAGCAGTTTAGAGAAGCTGGTGGTTTAGAGATGACTGTGGCCTCTCCTTCAGAAAGCTGCCAATTTAAGGTAGGACTGTTTACTGTGCTCCTGGCCTGGAGGACAGCAGAACCTACACAATGGCCTTAGAGATTCTCCTCAGCGAGATGCGGTGGCAAGATTTCTGTGTCCTCTTGGCTGGGTTATGGTATCCATGCGTTCAATCAAACACTGAACTAGATGTTGCTGTGAAAGTATCTTGTTGATGTACTTATAATGAATAAAGGACACTACCCTTGAATACGTGGGTGGGCCAATCCAGCCACATAAAGACCTCAGAAACAAAAATGAGGTTTCCCAGAGAAGTAGAGATTCTGTCTTGGGATTGCAGCGTCACTTATGCTTTAGTCTCCAGTTGCCAGCTTATCCCACAGAGTCTGCCACTTTAGGCTGTGGCCTCAGTCTTGCCAGCCAGTTGGCTTGCCTCATGGCTTCCAGACTTACCAACCCCTGCAGTTTCATGAGCCATTTCCTTACGATAAATCCTTTCATTTAGACAGTCAGCCATCAGTATCTGTAGGTTCTGCATCAGTGGTTTCAACCAACAGTGGGTAGGAATTTGTTTTTAATTTCTAGAAACTTCCAAAAAGCAAAACTTGAATTTGCTGAATGCTGAATTCTACACTGAAACCATAGGAAGTCATGTGTAGGTGTTGTATTAGGTGTTGTAAGTTATTCATAGGTGATTTAAAGTATACAGGAGGATATATATAGGTTATGTGCAAATACTATGCCATTTTATATATAAGACTTGCATATCTGTAGATTTTGGTATCCATGGGTCTTAGAACCAGTCTCTGATGGATACCATGGAACAACTATGTACATACACACATACGTAACTCTGACAAATACAGAGGTTTGGAACCTTGCCCCTGTTTAATTGTTACCAACAGGAGACTGGAGGACCCAAAGCCTGAGAAGCTGCAGGATAGAATCTCACAAGGTCATGCTGGCCCAGGCCCTGACTGGTGCTGCCTGAGATACTCGGCTATTCTTAGCCATATTTGATGTTTGACTTTCCTAGCTAGTTGGTCCTTGGTCCTTCTCCATCAGCAAGGGAAATCTCCAACCTTCCCTGGTGTCCATGAATACCATCCCTATTACAAGTCGCTTTTGTCCTTTTTCCATCCATGTCATCTGCATGGAAGCACATCTGTACAAAACTGCCACTGCTGACTCCTTCTCTCCCTACCCATTACCTTCTAGAATCTTGGGCTGTGTCCACTGGGCATTCCCCACAGGTGATGACTTCTTGCAGGTGACTGGCGGAGGTGAGACCTCCAAAGACTGCAGGTCAGGTGAGAATTGGGAATAGCTACTTAGGGTCCTCCTTTCCCTGTTGAACCATCAGCGCAGACCTACCTCCTTCCTGAAGCAGGAAAACAAGAAGAGAAAAGAGAGCACTTTGGAAAACATCTGCCCCATTAAAAAAAAAAAAGTAAGTAATAAAAATAAAACCTTTTAAGCTCTGTAGCTTTGGGGTGAGGAAGAGGAGGAAACCTCGTCGGAGTCGGCCTCCAAAGTTTCCTGTTTTCAGGCAAGCGGGAAGCGTAGTACAAACATCCTTCTTCATTTATGGTCTTTGTTCTTGCTCAGCCAGTGTGCTGTGCAACAGGGTGGCCTTTCAGGCGCATGCTCCTGTCTGCATTATCTGCTTCAGATCAAAAGAAAAATGCATGAGAATGTGCTCAGGAGCCCTGAGTACCGCACACATGCCAGTTATGATTATAATCATGAAAGCTTGGGCTGGGACCTCTAGGACTGCGTCTCTCTTCCCTAGACCTGTCTCCTCCCTGGAGATGGCCTGTGAATGTGCCAAGCACTAAACTGAGCACTGAGGGGACTCAACTCCCCACGGGGTTCTTTAATGAACCAAGCAGAAGGAGATGAGAGTTTCCATTTCTCCTGGAAAACACGATGACTAAAGATGACAAGATGCATTAGATGATTCATTTATTCATTGACCCTTTTGAGCATCTGCTTTTCTCAGGCTATTTGAATAGCTTCTTTGGCTTTCTCTTTTCCAGAGCAAGAAAATCCAAGACCGTTCCTCCCTATTTGCCCACAACAGTCCAAGTTTGTACCAGTTTCCCCAATATAGTTATTAAGGCCTCTTTCCCTTCTCAAGATCATGCTAGTTTGGGTGACAAATTCAAGTATGTCACTTCCTATAGCCCTTCTCTACAGCAATAGAAATGTCAAAGACCATTTTTAGGAGCTAAGACAGAGTTTGGCACTGAGAGGGACTCTTGGGAAGAAACACTGGTGTTCAGACTAATTTGGTTTTCAGTTATCTTGGGATTTAAACTCATGTAAAATTCAAGGCAGGGTTTTGGTTTCTCTTTGACTCTTGAGAGAAAGAGCATGTGACCAGAGGAACACGAGGGCTGGAGTTTGCAGGATGCTATGGCACCATAAAAAATTAGCCCCTGTTCTATTATTTTATTTATTTATTTATTTATTTATTTATTTTCTTAGTGTGCGCTATGGAGGCAGTAACCATTAGCTTTTATTTTATTTTATTTTATTTACTATTTATTTATTTATTTTTGAGGCAGGGTATCGGTATGTAGCCCAGGCTGGCCTTGAACTCCTGCCCCCAGCCTCCTGAGTGATAGAATTATAGGTGTGCACCACCCTGCCTAGTTAACCTCAATTATTAAATCCTATCAGTGAAGTGCAGAAGATTCCAGTCCAAGGCTTCCTTTAAGAATTGGGCTTCGAGAAAATGGTGGAGTTGAATAAGAATAGAAGTGTGAAAGAATCAGTCTCTGAGCCTGGAATTTGTGGCAAGATGTTACCACACATCTCGTGGGCTGGATAGTTGGGAATACATGTCATTTGTTTAGCATTTGGCGCGTCCAAAGGCAGATTTGCATGAGTTCTCGCTTGGAGCTCACAGCTGTGGGAGGCAGGGAGGACAGGTATTACCATGAACACTTTCTCAACTTTTTCGGACCAGGAAACTTTTCCAAAGCTGCACAGCTAGAAAGTGGCAGACTCCAGTGTCTCTGAGTCCTGTTGTGAGTCCTCCCCACCTTATTATCCCAGAGGCTATTTTAGGGCTAGCGAAAAAAAAAAATACCTTGCATTCTTACAGGTGCTGTGTCACTCTCTGCAAAGTGAGTTTGCTTTCAGGCCCCAGGTCCAGCTGGGGCTTTGTTACAATAGCTTATGCTGTCCCCAATAGTCCAGAGGATAGAACTCTGATATATTGAGAGCTGGCCTCAAAGCTGCTGCTTGTTATAGCACCTGCATTCTGAGGGATGACCCCAGCTCATTTCCCTTTCCAACCTACAAGACCCTTGCCCAACACACAGCCAGCGCAGGACCCCAGCCCCATGCACGGGGAGAGAGGCGGGCCACAGAGGCTGTGTGCAGTGGCGAAAGCCCGGCTGCAGGGCTGGCGTTCTCACTACGTGATTGGGAACATGTGAAGGCAGGGGACTTGAACTTTGGGTGACCCTGCGGAATAAGGAGGCTAATTAAAGCTTCTCTCCCCACACTTCAGTCAAGCCCCTCCTGCCCTTCCTCCCGATGGTGCAGCTGATAAGGAGGGATTGAATTTATGAAAAGCGATGAAGATGTTTGGATAAGCCACGGTCCCAAGGCAAGCCGGCCCGACGAGTTAGGGCCTGACAGGCTGCAGGGTGGCTGACAGCATGGTTCAGGGCAAGAGAGGATGGTGGGGGAGCAGTGCTAAATATGACGCCCCGCAGGCCTTACCCCTCACTGCACACCTTGGTGGCTCAGAGGGAAACTGGTTTACTGAGAGCTGACTGCAGCGAGGTGGCTGGTCTTGCCCCACACCACTTGCTAGCAGCAGCTCCCAGACCGGAGTCCCACGTGAGTGAAATGAACAGGGGGACACAGATTCGAGGGTGGAAAGCAGAAAGGATAGGAGGTGAGGAGAGAGCCACTTCCTGTCCAGCAAAGAGGTCAGATGGCCCCCAAGTGCCAGGCACTGTGTCCAGGGCTTTATTTTTCCTTTGATGTGAATGGTGTGGTTGTTATCAGGCCTATTGTATTGTGGAAAGTGAAGCTCAGAAAGGTTAGGTGACTTGCTCAAGGATACATAGCTAGTAAGTGCTAGATGTGGGAATCAAAACCAAGAAATAAATAAACATTTAAAAGACCAAGCACAGAGACTCCAGATTCTTTGTTTCAAATGAACATGCTCCAAGACAGACCACTGCACCACACAGCACACGAAGGGTCCCAAGGTGTCTGCAGGGTTTGAAGGATAAGTTCCAGTGTTTATCTCAGGCTGATGTGGCTCATCTCTTGGCCAGGTGGCTCCTTATTTGCCCTCTCTATTGGCCACTCTAGGCTTCTGTGTTGGCGCTGGGATCAGATGCTATGTATGGGCTGGGGCTGCTCCACTGTAGAACCCTCAGTGCTATTTGAGGAGACACCAGTTTCCAAGGTCTCTGGAGTGAAAAGTCCCAGTATTTGCCAGAACCGGAACAGCTCAGGCCACCTGGCATGGAGCGGAGGCACCTCGGGTTCTGTGGATGCCTGGTTTCCTGGTGAGGCCCCTGTGTGCTCCAGGTCTGGTCGCATAACAGCCACAACTACCTGTGGCTCTGCTTCTCCAGGATGCACCCACACTGAGCGAGCAGGTCATGGGCTGGTGATGGCGATAGGTGGCTGCCTGTGGCACAGGAAGTGGGCTGTGTCCCTGAGGCTGGGGTGAGAATAGCAGTCCAGCTGGTATGACTGTGGTGTCCTGGGGGATGGATGTGCCCAGTTACAATTTTCTCTCTAAATTAAGAAACCCCCAGTGCTGGCATGCTTAAAGTGCAGCAAGGGCAGAGGTGGATGGCTGCCTGAGCAGGATATCCTCAACTCAAGTCTCCTGGGCTTTACTTTCTCCTGTCTCCTGGAGCCCACCCTTGAGGAGGTAAGGACAAGGATCCACACCTGTTGACCTACCTGAAGTCCTCCCCTCTGGAACAGCCCCTCCCCGCATGGAGTTGTCTGCTGCTTCTATTCCTTTATCCCATAGTGAAGACGCAAAAAATTTGAATTAGCCCATTCCCTAGCACATGTATCACAACTCATCCTGGAGCCACATGTGCTGATGACTGCATTAATTTTAACACTAGATTTTCCATGCATTTCCCCTTTATCTTTTTACCAAAAAGGCCAAGTTCTGATCCAGATAGTAAGAGTGAGACTGGACTGATCCGGTCTGGTCTGGTCTGGTCTGGTTGGATCCCTTTAAGATTAGGAAGTAGTAAGAAGGTAAAAAGCCAGAATGGAGAGACTGCTTCTGCATTTTGATATCAAATGCCTGCCAACTGGTTAAATGCAAAGCGTGATGTCTAAATCAGCCCAGGTCATTAAGTCAACAGTTCTGACATGGTTTTAATATTGATCATAGTGCCTGTGCTTCATTTCATTAGTGTTGGTTTAACAGTTGGTTACATGGGCCAGGGGTAGTATTAATGATTACTTGTTAGTTAAGTGGACATGGGGCTTTTACATAAAATGCCAGCAGCACAGAGACCTCTGTGGGGTGCTTGGGTAGCACGCCTCTCGCCATGCAGGCTGTGTTAGGCAGGGTGGGCCCAGGAGAGCTGGAGCTGGACTCCCAGGAGCCTTGCAAACAAAAGATGCCCAGTACCAGAGTGGTCTGTTTGGGCCCAGCTAGAAGCTCAGTCTCAGACTCCTGGAAAGGTGAGTTCTTCCCTCTGGGGCTGAGACATTGTTTGAGCAAGAGCTCTCTCTGCAGAGCCAGAGACTTCTGGGGCCCAGAAGCAGGGAGAACAGACCCCGAGCCTCCCTCCCAAGGAGAAGCTGCTCGTACAGTCTGGGCTGGGTTTTTCTCGTGCCAAGAGGGGAATGCCCACCAGTGATTTATGCAGACATTTATAGAAAGCATACAGGTTTACTCATTCATAAAATGGCAGGACAGTGTGTTTTCTGCCCTGGCTGGGCTCTGGGGCAGCTCTCAGGGTAGTGTGGCTGATTGTAATCATTTCCGGACATGCCCTGATTTGCCCATGGGGAGGAAGCCAAGGTTGCCTGGGAATGGATTGCAAATGCGGCTTGGGGTGCAGGCTGCCTGCCCTGTGGATCAGAGCCACGTTGAACTGTTACTGAGGGTCCCCTGTTCCACCTCTGGCACCCTATTCCCTATGTCTTCCCTCAGACACTCTCTGCCTTCTATAGATCCAGGTCTGGTAGGGAAGCGAGGATGTGACAGCCACCTTCTGAGACTACAGGAGGAAGGTAATTCTTCCCGGCCCTGTCTAATCAGTCCAGCCTGCTGGGTTTCTGTGAAGCCTGACCCACCATAGCCAACAGCCCAGTGGGAGCCAATTCAGGACTTTCCTTCCCCAGCAGCCACTGTCAGCTGCTGGGTGACTCACAGTGCCAGTGTCTCCCCATGTCTATGCCCAGCGGCCTAGCCCATGGGGCCCAGCGGGTGGGTGGGCAGAGAGAACCCGTTTCGTCAGAAGCCACAGACCAACAAGAAGTGATTTGATTTCAATGCTGCTCAGCTCCCCAGCTCCAATGCCCAGGGCTGTGGAATGGGCTTTGGAGGCGGGCGTGTGACCCACATAGTTGGCAGCAGATCTGGCTGTGCTAAGTGAAACTAGATCTGAGCAAGACGCAAAGGGGCATCTTTTCTGTTTCCTCCCTTGTCTTTTGAGAAGAAGTTTCAGCAACTTTAATCCAAGGAGTTGGATAAGGTGAATGTTCCAAAATTCCTGTCCTTTTGCTATGGGAATGCCAGGAAGCTCTGTGGGAGCCCTGAGCACAGGGAAAAGAGAAGGAAAAAGGGAGAAGGGAAAGAAAGAGTGGAGGCCAGGGAAGGGCAAAACCATAAACAAGCTTCTGACCGGCTTACACTGCTCAGGTTGTCCTAATAACTTTGCAGGCCGGGCAGTTTAAATAATAGGCATTTAGTTTTCATGATTTTGGAGGCTCGAAGCTTATCTTTAGGATGTCAGCAGGGTTGGTGTCTTTCTGAGATCTCTCTCCTTGGTTTACCGATGCCACCATATCACTATGTCCTCACGTGGTCATCTCTGTGCACACACATGTCTGTGTCCCAATCATCTTATAAGGTCAGTAGTCACATTGGATTGGGGTGCAATCCTAGACTGTCATTTTTCCTGATTTCCTCCTTCAGGGGCTTAGCCCCACACAATGGTGCTTTCCATGGATCAGGGCCTTCCACTGGCTGAATACTAGGCTGAGTGCGAAGACAAAATGCGTGCTCTCCTTTTACTGTGTTATGGTTTGTGTCTGGATGCCCCCTCACCCAAAGCCTTGTGCACTCATAGGTGGGGTTTTGAGGAGGTGATTGGATCACAAGGGCCTCATACTCATCAGTGGATTAGCCCACTGACAGGTTTATAGCTAAATGTGACACTGACAGGTATAGCCTGGTCAGAGGAGGTAGGTCGCTGAAGCAAGGCCTAAAAGGGTCTCTCTACCTTTGATCGCTCTCTGCTTTCTGCCTACCCTGCCATCAATGATTTCTCCTCTGTGATGCCCCTTAGTCATGCCACTCTGCCTTGGAGCCAGCAGACTATGGACTGAAACCTCTGTAAACTGTGATCCAAAATAAACCTTTCCTCCTTAGGGTTGTGGGTGTCAGATTTTGTGTCTCAGCAATGAGAAAGTAACTAGCCTGGAGATCTCGGGGTCATTGTCTCTATTTGCAGAGGAAATTGAGACCCATGGAAGTAGAAGTAAATTGTTCCAGTTGTCTGGCTCCAAAGTCTCATTTTTTTTAACCATTGCTAGAATTGAACCCAGGGCCAAAGTCTCATTTTTTTTAACCATTGCTAGAATTGAACCCAGGGCCATTGCACTAAGCTACAACCATGGCCCTTTTTATTTTTTATTTTGAGAAAGGGTTTTAGTAAGCTGGGCTTGAACTTGTACCCTCCTACGTCAGTCTCCCAGGCCAGGGTGCTAGAATCTTAGGTGTGTACACCCAGACAAAGCCCCACATTTTAAGGAAAAGAAAAACACAAAACCATTAGATGGAAGAAGACAAGAGTAAATATTAGGTGTTCCTGGCTTCAGCAACGTTTGCAGACTCTTTGTACCTGGTTGGCCTCCTCAGTGTGCTTGGGGGAGAAACAGAAGCTCAGGTTAATCACTACTTTTTTCAGTCCTACTAGGAGGGGCACATGACTCTCCTCTGGGCCATCCTGCAGCCAGCATAGACTGACCCCATGGAGGCTGATAATTTATGAATCTATAGGCCACGTCCTCTTTCTGACCCCCGGAAATACAGGTGCTTGTCTTTCATCAGCGGGTCCACTTACGCTGGGATATTTGGTACCCTCAGATGTCCTGTTTTGAGTACTATGCTGCTGCCCTTGAAGTTGCTCCGGCAGGACCCAAGAACACAAAGCCATGTCCACTGTCTGCCTAATGCTGTCTGATTTACCAAGCACTCCCATCAGTGTGGGCAGCCCCTGGGAGAGCAGCCTGGGGGTCCTCTTTGGGGTAAGGCTTTCTGCAGGTTCATCATAGTGCACGGAAGCACATGTTCAGCTCTGTTTGTTTGCTGTCTGGATTGACTGACCAAGGCAATGTGACTTCACTTTTAGCTCCATGTGCACTGTTGTGTGGTCCCAGGCAAGTCTCTCGACTTCTAGAACCTTTGTCAGTGAAATGGCAGTGGGGAAACCTCACCTAAGTATTCTCCACTAGGAGATCAGTGTGGGGGAATGGAGGCCATGGCAGAGAATCGGCTAGCTCTGATGCCAGAAATGATGGTGCCAGGGACGTAGCTTAGCAGCACCTGCCTAGCAAGCACAAGGTCATGAGTTCGATTTCCAGTACAAAAAAAAAATGATGATGTTCATAAGGACCCTAATGTTGAGGCTGCTGAAATTGCACAGAAATCCACGAACATTCTAAGAATGTCGTATTTAGAGCTTCGTGTCTCTGTCCTGTGTCTCTGAATCCTTCACTCTCAGTTTCAAGAAATTGCTCTGAAAAAAAAGGGGAAACCAGCACTTCCCTGGAGCCTGTTCTCTCTCTCTCTCTCTCTCTCTTTCTTTCTCTTTCTTTCCTGGGCGCATTTTTATGGCAAAGGATTTATCAGGGTTTGGACAAAGTAGAACCATGTTCCCAGGACAGTGGGAGGCTCAGGGAGCTGCCTCTGCTGCCTGGGAGGCCTCTACCCTTATGGGTGCTTCAGCAGCCTCTGGGTCCCCTAAGAACCTTTAGGGGAGTGAGGTCATTTTTAAGCCAATTATAAAAATGACATAAAGTTTTAAAAATTACGGGGGATTATCTCCAGGACACAGAAGCCAGTTTGAATGGGCTCCCACTGGCCAAATCTGGCACAAATTTGAACTCCAAGATAATTTAGTACAGAAATGAACTGTAAGGCATTAAAAATAGGAAGTCATGTGTCCATGCTAACAACAGGTAGCTGATAGATGATAGACAGGCAAGTGCAGGAGAAGGTGGGTGTGCTAATTGGTCTTCTGTTGCTATGACAGAATAGCTGCCATAAGCAATTTAAAAGGAGGAAAGACTTATTTTGGCTCATGGTTTCAGAGGTTTTAACCTATTGTCACTTGGCCCCATTGCTGTGGGTCTGTGACAGGGCAGAGCATCGTGGCAGGGAATGCACTGTGGAGCCAAGTCACTCACCTCATGGTGACTGAGAAAGGACCAGGGACAAAATAGACGCCACCAATGACCTACTTCTTCCGACTAAGCCCCACCTCCTAAACTTTCCACTACTTCCCAATAGCCCATTAAACTATGACTGCATAAATAGATTAATCCATTGCCAGAGCCCCTTCACCTCCCCAGAACCCTGCCTCCAAACACCACTGCATTGGGAACCAAGTCTTCCACACAGGGGCTTTTGGGGATATTTCAGATCCAAAACCATAACAGTAAGCATTTGCTGATAGAATCCTGACAGTTGATAAGCAAATAAAAGAGGGGGACAGGAGTCAAAAAATCACCATTTTGAACCCACTCTGGTGAGAATTGGATTGGGTAAGGCTCATCAGTGGATGGCAAATCTTGGAGACATTTTGATGAGCAGGATGGTATTGGTGTCATCTCAAACTGGGTACAAGGATGGGGAGAAATCTCTTACTATTAATAAGGACAATGTGAATGTCTTGGCCAGATGATCAGAGCTGCCATCATCCCGGAGGGACAAATGATATCTCCATTCTCCAGAAGGGCTCTCCCTGGAAGGACACAGCACCACCTATATGTGCTATGCCTCAGCTGGAATGTACATTATCTATTTACAAGGAATTACTAGACAAAATGCCCAAGGGAGAAATTCTGCTAAAAGGACAAGAGATGTACAGTGGGGAAAGTTTTCTTTAAAAATATTAAGGTCACCAGAGATTTGGAAACCTGTGGGGTGTTCTAGATTAATGGTGGTCAGACAGACATGGTAACTCAGTGCAATTGAGATGGCAACTCTAGATTGGATTCTGTGCTGGAGGGAAATAGTACCATAAAGGAAATTATTTGATCAACTGACAAAACTGGAATGTGGATGAAGATTAAGGTAGCACATCCATGCCAATTTGTGAGGCTGACTACCGTACCGTGGTTAAGTAAGAGAATCTTGTTGTTTTTAGGCAATATTCACCCACAAATTGAGGGGTAAAGAACCATGCTGTATCACTTACCTTGAAATGACTCAGAAAAAAAAGTAAATGTTTATGCATATCTACAGAGAAAGGAAGAGTGAGGACAAACAAGGTGAACCATTTACAACAAGTAACGGCAAAAAGGACTATGGGCTTTTCTTTTACTATTCCTGCAACTTTTTATAAGTTGGAAAAGTTCCCTGCTAAAAGATGTTTTAAAATGGCACAACAGAGGAACTGTGAGTTGCCAGTTCCCACCTGTCATGTTGGTGTACTGCACTGATTTCACTTGACACTGTGAAAGAATTACTGTCCCGGCTGTTCAGCCCCTCTCCCCCAACCCAGATGCTGGGTACCAGTTTCTTTCCCAGTGTCTGACCTTATCTTGGGAGATTTTGCCATCTACAGAGATTCCCTTCTCCTCTCTGTCTACCTGGCTCTTTCTTCTCCTTCACAGCCAGCTTTAGATCAGTCTCTTCCATGAAACCTTCAGGAAGCTTTCCTGAATTGTTCCTGCCCACCAAATATCCTAAGGCAGTCTTGTACATCTGTGTGTGATGGTCTTCAATGCTGTGTCAAACATATCCAGTTTTTTGCCCACCTTGTATGTGTTGGAACTGTACTTCTTGGCCCTTGGAGTTAGGTAGAACCATGCTACCAGCTGTGGGCAGAAATTGTGGGCAGGAGGGATGTATCACATCAGGACCCAATCCTCCTTTTTATTTTCCATGGTGACAAGTGATATTCCACCAGTGGATGTTTTATCAACCTGGGTCAAAGGATAGCAAGAGCATGGAGCACAGCTATCATCTGACTTGGAATGGGCATGCAACAAAACTAAGAAGTAGAAAGTTATTATCTTAACATAACCCATTCTGCCCTAACCTTATACACTATGTCTTTATAAATGTTCATTCCTCCACTTAGACTACCCCACCTTCTGCAACCTGGCAAATTATTATTCATCACATCGTATCAATTGCTTCATTCCCCATGTTCTCTGGAGATAGAAGTGTCCTTCTTGGTACTGCTTGTATTTGGTTGTTGGATGTATTATGTATCTCCTATATATCAGGTACGATGCTGGGTGCCATCAATGCACACGTGGAAGATAGCACATGTTGAAGCCTCAGCCTTCTTCTCCTGACACAAGTGCTGAGAAAGTAAAGCCCAGGAACAACCATGATTGTATTACAGCACTTGGAAATAACAGGAAGCCAAGGAGAAACACTCGTGGGTACATTTTGCACATATTTTCCTGACTCCTGTTGGCCTCTCTTCCTCCACTGTGGACCCCTTAGGACTGAGGCCATGCTCTATAGTTCTTGGTGGTTGCCATGGCTGAAGTAAAGAGAGGGCTGGAGACAGGCTGAGGGGTGCAGCGGATGTTTGCGTTCTTGCACCTCATGGCAATGGGGTGATGAGCATTATGAACTCATCCCAATCATGTTATCAGTTATGCAGAAAATGGGAACTGAGGGATGCTGGGATGGAGAGGCCGTTCATCCTCAGGGGCTGCCACTGTGTCACCTGCTTGTCCCTGGGAATGGACGTCAGCCTAGAGGCAGTCTTGCGTCTAGCCCAAGATCTACTGGTCCCTCTCAGTGGGGCATTGGACTGGTTGCTTTCATTCTCTAAGTAGATTTGGGAGCAGATACAGGGATCTTTGCTTCTCTCTCTCCTCAAGAAAAACATAAGTAGGTCCATGTGGAACAATTCCGGAAAGACTGTGTGGCGGAATCCATTCAATTTTTGTTGTTCAAGGGCAAGGATGTAACAGCTTTGGCCTGGTCTGGGCCATTGGACATACTGTCTTGTGGTCTGGACTCCTGGGATCATTTCTGCATTCGGGAGAAAGGTTTGTGAGTGCTTCCCTGAAACAGCCCTGCTTCCCAGTCCCTAGAGAAAAAGCTGGCAGAGGAGGTCTGGGCATTCTCCCTTGCCTACCCCTCTCCATGGTAGTAACACTTCAGTAGGCTCTCTAATGAGCCTGCACCCCTCCTGAAAACTAGGGCTTGTTTGCTTCTCTTGGGAGCCTGGCAGAAAGCCCTAGATGCTGTCATTGTCTTGGGGACAGATTCCCCTCCCCCGAGCCTTAAGTGGCTCACACCACTAGGATGGGGAGCCTTGCCTCAAACCACGCTCTCACCCTGGAGTCCCGCAGTCTTTCCGCATCCCCGTGGCTACTGAGAGAAGCAGAAAGTTGCTCAGCCGGGTGTGCAAGAGGGTGCACGCCTGGTTCCATTTGGAAAGTTCTCCGGCTGGGTTAGGGGGGCCAATCTGCAAACACTTCATTCACAACTTGTTGTTGGTTGGTATTTCTCTTCCAAGGGAGTCGGGGGTGTGGTTACAAAATAAATCTTAAGGTTTTTTCTTCTCCCCAAAGAAATCATTGTGCTGTAATGCCGGGAGAGTCCGAGCTGATGACATTTTTATGGGGCTGCTGCTAGTGAAGACTGTAGTGTCTGCCTGGGCCACGCAGAGAGTCTGTAGATCTTTTTCTCTGTCCCCATTGCCACCCCCACCCCCTTTCTCTCACAGCAATACAACTTCAGTTCAATACTTGTCTAGAATTCTCAGTGGGGCTACCTAGGCGTGAGGGGGTAGGGTGGGGGATGACATCATATCCTTGCAAGTGGATTGGCTGCTTCCAGGCTTCAGGCATGATATCATCTCTGCTTGGACCTCCCTACCCCCCTTTGCTTCTAGTTCTTCCTTAACCAGGCAAGGGCCCCCACCCCAGGATACCCCGTTGCCTTGGTGACTGCAAGTTTTCAACCTCGTTGTCTGAAGGAATGGTAATTCATTATATATGTGACATGAGGGTAAAGGGTGCGGGGAGGGAGACCTGCGCTGGACAGTTTTGAGGGAAGGTTGTGGACAACAAAATAATGAACAAACATATGTTTCACGCATGAGAAGATGGCAGAGATGGTAGTGAGGGAAAGGTCATGGCAAATGGCACTTAGGACATGGAAAACTGAAGACCGAGTTCTGAGAAAGAACAAGGAGTGGCCAAAGGATTGTGGAAAGTAGGCACCCCCTCCCTGAGACAAGTTGTTCAGGAGCAAGATGGGGACTGTTCTGTTATCTTTGGAGGAGGGGCAGTGCCTGTTCCCTCCCTCATCCTGAGCTATAGACACCATGTGTAGCTCTCTCCTGCCCTAACTGTCTTCACAGGGAGAGGCAATAAATCAGACGAGGGGCCCTCCACCTCTAAAAGCAAAAATTTTGGGTGTCTCCAAGAATGGAGTGACAGTCCCTTAGTCTGTGTCCCCAGGAGACCAAGGTGGGAAAGAAGAACTGCTCACTGAGCTATGCGGTGCATCTGTGCCCTGGCGTATGTCAGGGACCTGCTGATTAGCTGCACATGTGGGTGATACTCACGAGGGAGTAGCTGGGCTCCCGTGTCCCTGAGACAGAGCAGACAGCGCAGTGTGCACGGTCCTGCCCTGCCTCATCTCCAGTCTTCCAACTCGTTTCTCCCGAAAGGTGCTTCACCTGTCCATTGCGTGAACAGCACGGAGGCTCTTACTCAAACCTAGGTGGTCTAGGTCTGTCACTCAGTGTGGCTTCTTGATGCAATTGAGAAACCCAGCAAACCTGGGATGCGTGAAGATTTTGCTGACATCGACATGATGACATCCTGTTTTACAATCCACTTTTTTTAATAAGTGGAAGGAGTACACTTTAAATAACAATAAAAAGTATAGTAAACACATAAACCAGTAACATCGCCTTTTATTGTTATTCCCAAGTATCATGTATTGTACATAATTGTCTGTGCTACACTTTTATAGGTCTGGAATCCCAGTAAGTTTGTTTACAGCAGTATCACCACAAACACATAAGCGATGCATTACATTCTCACTTGCAGTGGCTGTGGTGTTCCTAAGTGATAGAAATTTCTCTGTTCCATTTTAATCTTATGGGACCATGTTCATATATTCAGTTTGTAATTCACTCAAACTTTGTTACATGTGTGTAACTTTGTGGTTATACACATTCACACACATGTATATTGGGTCTACATGAGTTATTATATCTGATACAGACTTATACATATGTGGATCTCTGTGTTTATTTGTGATTGAATTTTCTTCTTTCTGTTTTTGAGATTTCCAAATGTTTTGCAGTGAGCAGGTATTATAAATATAATAAGGGGGGAAAAGGCTATTTTTAAAAAAGCAATCATTGGGTAGGATGTTTCAAAGGGCAGATGAGAGTAACTTCCAAGATGAAGTAACTAGACGTCTGTCAACTCAGAAAACAAGGTATGCATTTGTCCCCAGCCAGGTGGTGACATGAACATCTCTGGAGTCCTTTGGCTTGTTTTTGCTTTTCCCTTGGCTTCATTTCTTGACTTTAGAGGAAAAAATAAAATCTCCAAGTGCTGGGAATGGAGGCGATATTGAGTAACCTTCGGATCCACCCTCTTCCTGTCTAATTCGAAAAGTGGGTATTAATCCAAGATGTCTGCAAACCGTCACCTCAGAATCTACATGCCCAAAACCAAAGTCATCATTTACCCAAATTGTCTCCTACCACGGTCTAAAGTTCCTGTATCTGCCCCCAGAGTCCCTATTTCTTATCTAAACTAGGAAATTTGGTGTCATTTTTACTAATCTCTCTATGCCATTCTTCAACAGACTTATTGAGAAGAGTTGGTTTTTCCTTCCAAGCATATGTTTGCATTCATCCTTCCCACCTTCATACTGACCTTACACAAGTCATATGCTTCAAATTCCAGCTCAGATGCCATCTCACTCATGAAAGTTTTCTCGATCATTTCTGTTTTTACTGATAAAAATTCAATCTGGATTCCCACAGGGCAAACCTGCCTTCCAAAAGGATGCATGCTTCAAGGTGGGCTTTAACACAATTATTCCCCTAGATCATGCAGGTTTATGTTGTTTGGGACCTTAGAATTGGTTTCTTACCCAGACACATGACTTTAAAGAGTAAGGAATATTGTTACATCAAAGACCCTCAATACAACATATTGGTTAAACAAGAAGGAACCACTTCCTCCTTGACAAACCATGCTGGTATTTTAGCTTCTTCCCTTTATAGCTTTTTCCCCAAATTCTCATACAAATGCCTACATTTAAGTCATTTTTTCTCTCTCTCGTATTCCTAGTCTAATTTCTCTGTGTTCATGTCTTTGAAAATATTTGTTAAACTCTACCCAACCTCTGTCTTTAAAGTTTATTCATTCTCCTAGTAATTAGTTTCAAGTCTCATAATTGATTTGGAAGGTAGGACAGTCTAATGACTAAGAGCATGAATTCTGGTACCTGAATGCATAGATCAGTAGCTCCAATATGGTAGCCACTGGTTACATGCAGCTATGTATATTTACATACACCATAGTGAAATAAAATTAAAGATTTAGGTTCTCAGTCACACTAGACACTTTTCAAGTGCTCAGTAGCCACATGTGGTCAGTAGCTACCATACTGGAAAGCCCAGATGTTGGACATCTACAACTACAGAAGGTCCTAGTGGTCAGAGTGGGCCAGATCCATATTCCAGCTTGGTCATTCACCAGTGGCGTGATCTTGAGCAGAGAATGTGACTTTCTGGGCCAATTTTGTCATGTTCCTTACCTCCTTGAGTTGTCTGGGCCTTGAATGAGTGTGTGTACATAAACCACTTAGAGCAGGGTCCAAAATGGAGTCACCACTCAGACATAACTCATGATCGACATCAGTTACTGACTTTCAGTTACTGATTTAGTCCCACGTTCTGATCATGAGTCCATATGGCAGGTTTTCTGTTAACAACATGCTCAATGTCTCCTATCAAAGATCCTCTTTGATCTCCCTGAAAGGACAGTACTATCTGACCAGAAAATACCCATGGTGCCTACCTTATTACCCTTTGACACCTAAGGTACATTACTTTCTGAAACAATAAGCATTCCTTACAAGGAAGAAGTGTTTTCTGTGGGCAATATGAAGGGGCTGCATACTTAGATGTGAACCCACCCTGACCTCTAGGTGGCTGATCACCACCAAACCAAGGGAAGCTCCTCTGTTCTCTCCCTTGGATCTGGGACAGCAAGTGGAGCTGCTGAAATGACGTTTAATCAGCCTGAGCATTCTTCACTGGTGACCTAATGAGCCAGCATGACTAAATGACCATTAGACAGAATGTTTGTGTGAACTGCAATAGAAAAGTTCCTCTCCACTTCCTGAAAAGGAAGATAATATATCTAAATAGCTTCCTGTCTCTTTGCTGCCAAGCAGCAGCAAAATAGATTCTCCAGCGGGGAAATATTTAGCACATCGGGTGCACCCGGTCCCTCCCTGGGAAGTGAGCAGGCTGCGAGGCTCTCCAGATGCCCGTGATGTTTGGAGAGTGTCTGGCAATTTCTTTCTGGAGGCTGGGGAAGTGTGGAAGAGGGCTAAGGGGAGGATATCAAGGGGCATGGGTCAGAGACGGGGAAACTTTATAGATTGTTGTTGCTTACCTTCATGCAGTGCCATCAGGACCCAGAGCAATTTTTGCTCTGATTCTTAGAAACCTCAGTTCATGTCTTAGCAGGAAAAGGAAGAACAGATTACTTCCTGCCTGCCAGATTGCTTCCAAACCCCTGTGCATGTCTCTTTGGAAGACCTTTCCGTTGCTATTAAAAACATGTTTGGGGGCTTTACTTTAAATGGAAGCTGCAATTTAACATAGTCAAACCACAAAATGGAATCCAGAAAGGCCCCCGTTCCATTTGCCAGGGCCTGAGTGTGGGCTAGACTGTACTTTCTCAGGTCACATTGTATGTTTTCCACCCAAGCCCTAATTCCAAAGGTGTTTGAAGGGAAGGAAGTGGGGGCAGGTAGGGGAAAGCACAAGGTGTACCTGTCTGGGTTGCTTTTTCTGATCATGTTGCAGGGATGGGGGTAGCTCCTGCCATTAAAGCCAGTTGCCTATGGCTTAGCTTGGATGGAAATATGTCAGCATGATCTCTCTCAGTGCCTTCCCTAAGCATCTTCTCTCCCCTTCTTAGACCACAGGCTACTCTAAGCCTTATCAGCAGCTCAGCTCTTCTTGAAATCCAGTGAGAGATTGATAGAGTCCTTTGTAAAGGCTCAAAAAGTGAGTATCTTGGGCTTTGCAGACCTAGAGGCAAAATCAAGAAGACCATGCAGGTTATAATCACTTAAAAATAAAAAACAAATAGGCCTTTCTTAGTGTGAGGTCATACAAAAGCAGGGAGCAGGTTGAGATTAGCTGGTGGGTGATAGTTTGCTGTTCCCTGATGTAGGGTATAGACTGATGAGTAATTGCCACTCCATGGACAAGAAATATTAATTTCTAACACAGAGAAGCTATTGTTTGCAGGACCCTGTCCTGGATGCTGGGATGCAGTTGGAAACCAAAACAAAACAGAGTCAAAAGCAAGCTGTGTCTTTTTCTAATAGTAGATGTTCTAATGGGATGATAGATTTATTAAAAGATTGTTAAAATATAAAATGGTAGGCTAGTGTAAGGAGGCAGATCTTCACCAAAACGAGGAGAGGCATCCAGACCAGCATGGCATGTGGAAGCTGTATACAACTGAGTGTGGGGGGGGCACATGTAGCTTCTTCGACTTAAAGTTTCATTATTTACAATGAAATGCAATTTTAAATTCAGCTGCTCGGTAGCACCATTTACATTTGAAGTGCTCAGTGGCCCTATGTAGCTAATAACCACCAAATTGGAGGGAGAAAGGAAGAGAGAGAGGAGGACTCACTAGAGAGGGGCAAAGAGGGCTTTCTGACTCAGGGGAGTCCCAGTTCTTTAGGGATCACTGACTCCGGGCAAACAAACCAGAAGGAGTCAGCAGCAGGAGGCCCAGGGCCGAGAGCACGGAGAAGGGAGACGTGGAGCGTGGAAGCAGCTTGGGATTCTGGGGGCGAGCAGAGCAGAGGAGTTAAGGGATGAAACTGGGGAGTTGGGCAACTGCGGAGGGGACCTGCAGCCCGTGTTGGCATTCTCCGGTGGAAGAGTTTCCAGGGAGTTGGTATCCATTGCCAGAGCCTCTCACAACAAAGCCTAGGTGTACTCTGAAGATTGTCCCTAACCTCACAGAAAAGGAAACTGAGGCTTAAGTGATGCCCAAGGTCACACAAAAAGAAGAGTGGGCCATATTTAAATTAAGGGCACTATGTTCCTTGCACTGCTCCCTCCTCTGGCCCTTACAACTGTCACAGAACTACCCAGACCCCATTTCTGTCCTCCCCGTGGCTCTCAGTCCAGAGCAACTTGTGTCAGGAGCCGTGTGTCTCCAAGCCACAAGCCATAGGTGATGATTCCAATTGATCCCAGCACTCGGGAGGCTGAGGTAGGAGGAGCGTTGTGAGTTTGAGGCTGGCTTAGGCTACGACACGAGCACAAGGCCGGCCTGAGCTGCATAGTGCGACCCTGCCTCCAAAAAAAACTAGGGCTGGGAGTTTGGCTCAGTGGTTTAAGCCCCTGTCTGGCAGGGACAAAGTTGTGAGTTCGATCCCCAGTGCTGCAAAACAAAACAAACAAAGAAACAACAACAACAACAAAAACCCAATTGCCATGAATCAAAATGCAATAACTTTTACCATTCAGTTGCAGGAGCCACCTTTCAAGTGCCCGATGGTTACAGGTTGTTCCTGGTGACCATTTTGGAATGTGCAGGTGGACCTGGAGAAGAGACCCAAGTTCTGTTCCTTGCCTGATTCTGGGAAGCTACTTGATAGGGAGAAGATAAAAGGCAAAGAAAGAAAGAAAGAAAGAAAAACCCCTCAACTCTTCTTTACAAACAGGCTGTCTCTCTGATGTGGGAATGTGTCGCCACCTCAGAGAGAGAGCAAGAGGGAGAAAAGACAAAAAAAAAAAAAAAAAAAAAAAAAAAAAAAAAAAAAAAAAAAAAAAAAAAAAAAAATTGGGACTGAGGTGGGGAACTTCATGTTTGCCCCGATACTCCTAAGCAACCATGTCCTAAAAATCTCCAGAGCCAGCGACAGAACTTTGTTTACCAGGAAGAAAACACTTGAAAAGGAGAATATTTGGCGGAAATGCATTTGGGATTAGCAGGTTTCTCCCCCCACCCCACAACTTTTTTTTTTTTCTTCTTTTAATGCTGTTTTGTTTTTCTTCTGGGTTGTTCAAGGTACTGACCTAGCACTCCATCCCCTTTGCCAAGAAACTCTTTCCCTGCCTAATTAGCCTGTGGTATTGTTCGTGGGTTCTGGGAAGGAGGGAGGGGGAGGAGGGCAGGGCTGGGCAGGACCAATGGGGAACTGCAATTAGCTGGAGGGTTTGGGGGAGCTGGGGCTGGTCATTAGATGCCGAGAATCCCTCTGTAATTAATTTTCTCCTGCATTAATTAGAGCGATGTTGGAAGCAGTGGAGGAGGGAAGGATTTGTTGCCCCTGGGCTGCTTTTCAGGACGACTTAAGGGAATGATGGTAATCTGCAGGAGAGCGGGGCTGAGGACGTGGCCCTGATTGTCAGGAGACTCCCCTGTTTGGAGTCTGAAAGCACAATCTAAACCAGAGGATACAGGTTTGATTTTGAATTTTGGCCAGGTCGTGGTATGCAGCTCTTGAGAAACCTAGAGTGTCTGTGCGTACACGTGCATGCGTGTGTGTGCTTGTGTGTCGTGCACACACACAGAGATCACTGCTTCCCAAGTGTGTGGATGCTGAACACACAAACCTTCAGAAGCGCGCTCTCTGAAGAATGCTGTCTCCCTCTTTCTTGCCCCTCCCCCACAAACACAGTCACACTTCTCTGCAGATTAGAACATCACTTGCTCTGATTCCCTCAAATGATTCAGTTTCTACCTGAGCAGAAGCCACGGCCATTTCCTTGTGCTGTTTCTCTGTTATGAAGAATTGGGCATGATTACCCCCTGACAAGTGAGCCCGACAAGATTCTAATAAAAGCTTCTGGAATCAATCAGTTCATAGATTATATAAACATGTGTGGACAGTGATATTTGGAGGTAACGCATCGATGTATTTCTACAAAATTCAATGTCAATTCCCTGGTCCTGTTAGCCATTTTTATGGAAATTCAAAGTGAGTCCAATTTCTTCTAGATTCTTGTCCCACATGGGTTTTATTAATTTGACCAGTGGCTTAGCAGTTCTGTTTGGGTAGTTGGTGGGCCACATCCAGCAAGTGGTAGTTTTGTGTTTTGAAGCCTGTCCCTAAGGTCAACAGCTTGGGTGCATTGATTGGATGTCCTTAAAGGGAAGGTGGGCTTGTTTAAGTTTCCTATAATTTTCAAAGCTGTGAAGCCAGTGCATCAAAGATACAAGCTTAAGTTCTAGGATCCAATGGAGCCTAAGACTAATAGATTTCCAGTATTTCCCGCTCTTTCTTTCTTTCTTTCTTTTTCTTTCTTTCTTTCTTTCTTTCTTTCTTTCTTTCTTTCTTTCTTTCTTTCTTTCTTTCTCTTTTTCTCTCTTTCTCTCTCTCTCTTTCTTTCCTTTCTTTCTCTCTCTTTCTTTCTTTCTTTCTTTTTCTTTCTTCCTTTTTTCTTTCTTCCTCTCTCTCTCTCTCCCCCCTCCCCCTCTCCCCCTCTCCATCTCTCCCTCTCTCTTTCTTTCTTTTTCTTTTTTTGATGGTGCTAGGGATTGAACCCAGGGCCTTGTGCATTCAAAACAAGAGCTGAATCTTCAACCAGGGACTTGTTAATAGAATAGAAACTTCTGAGGGATGCAGGGTGGCCCGATCACCAGGTTTAAGAAACTCTTAAGTCCAGTTCTTCTGCTTTGGGGTGGGAGCAAGCCACTGGAGGGGTAGATCAGGGACAGAACAGCTGAGTGTCTGTCCATAGACAATGTCCTCGCTCCCAGTCATTCCCCCTGTAATCTTTTTACTCAGTGGTGTACCATCTTCTCCAGTCTCTGAAGCCAAGGGCTATTTGGTAGGGCACCTCAGCCTCCCCAGCTCCATTCTTTGGCATCTTCGACCTCTTCTCCTTTGGCCATGTGACCTATTTTTCTTGAGAGAGGGATTAAAGGAAAAAGGACCACCACAACAACAAATTAGAAGGGTGTGGGTGCAGGGGTCAGGGCTAGGTATGCAGTGATAAGAGCAAGATAGAATCTCCTGGAAGCTCTGGAAGCTATCAGTGCCCCAGGAAGCTGTCGGTGCCCTTTCTCTTCTCTGGCCCGTCCCTCTTGCATTCTTCATAGCAGCTGTTTCAACTCTTCTCCTCCCTCTTCAGGCTTCCAAATCCACCCCCACCATTCATTCACAGAAGATGACTTCACCTCCTGCTCTCCTGGGACATGGAACCACTGGCCTATGCCAACTCCAAGCCGCCTCTGAGCCTGGGCAGCTGTGGGTTTAAATCCCGGCTCTGCTATTTGGTAGTTATGTGGGGGCAATTAAGCCTCTCTCAGACTCAGTTTTCTCGCACAGGGAATGCGTAGTTTGAGGATGGACTTGCATGCGAATAAGCAGTGAGAATAGCTACCAGTTCCTGGGGATACCACCATCTCCACCGCTAACAGCACCACCGCCATCCATTCCCTCTTCGGATGATTCGCCCATGTCAAGTTATGCCTGGGCTGTCACCTCGCGTCCATCTACTCTGTCTTTTTCCAGATGTCAAGCTCTGGCATCTTCTTTTTAGTGTTCAAACTGGTTCGGTTCCCACTTAACTTCCCGGGTGCTTCACTTTTTTTGGCTACTTTCTCAAACCACAAGTTCTTCCCTTTCCTTCCTTCCACTAACAGAGTTCTGCCCAGAGTCCTTTCTGTTTATTGACACTACTTCCTTCCTTCCCACTCACTCCTCAACCTGCTGCAGTTTGCCTTCTGCCCCCAACACTGTGGTGAAACGAAACTTTCAAATGTCTTTCTGATCATCTCTTCCAGCCTACTCAGTGCTTTGGGAGCCTCTGGCTCTGTGGGTCTGACCGTCATCCTCCAACCTTCCCCCGGGTGTCAGGGGCTTGGGTCCCTGGTGCTTCTCTTCTTTGCACATGACTCAGCCTCGGGCCCTGTGCCTCAAGTTGCATCTTGACTCTTCTCTCCCTGGGTGGTCTCGGACTTCCCTCTCTAGCCACGATTCTTCCCAGGCATCTGCCACATCCACGTCTCAATGCTTACCTCTGCTTTGCGCTAGATTCTCATTTCGAATTTCTTGTTCTTATACACAAGAATATCCTGCTTGTCCCATCAACTCTATACATCAAACACTATCAGTCCTTTGGGGGTCAGCTTGTTTCTTCACCCTTCTCTCATACATCTGTCACTAGGTCCTATTGAAGCTACCATCAAAATGGTTCTTGGATTCATTGCTTTCTTTCCACTCCCCTTAGTTCTCTGTCTTTGGAGACCCTTATTTCCAACATGGATAGCTGGGATGTGTCTCTTTGAATGCATCTCTTTGGGTTCAGTCTTTTCTTTTTAACCCTAGTTTTTGTTTCCCATGGATCAGTGAGGTCACCTAAAAAATAGAGAGGTCATATGATTTTTCATTGAAATAGAAATGCTTGGAATGAAAGAGGAGCTCTGGATAATTATCCTGGGCAAATGGAGATATGTGTTCATCCTCTTAAAAAGATGTTGTGACGATGTCACCTCTCAGTTTGAGAATCTGATGGTCTTTATAACAACACGCAGTCTTGGCAGAGTGTCCTTGGCTGCCTTGTGACCTGGCCTCCTTTAGTTTGTTTAGTCTCTCCTGCACTCCAGCCTCTCTGTGCTCCCGATCGCCTGCATATCCTGAACGATTCATCATTTCCTGAGATACTCCACCTGCTCCTGTCTTCAACCTGTGGTATTGCAGGTCTCCTGCATATGGTTTGGATTTGGTTTGTTTCCCAAGGGTCCTTGTGTTGGCCCTTAGTGTGATGATGGGGAGCGGATGGACCCTTTAAGAGGTGGGACTTGGTGCGAAGTTCTCAGTCACTGGGATATACCCTCGGAAGGGAATGATGCTCCCCTAGAGCTGAATTTTAACAAAATTGAGTAATTACAAAAGCCTGTGCTTCACCCCAAGTTGCTTTCCAAATTCTTGTCTAGCAATATGATACTTCCTCTCACACACACTTCTACCATGGTGTGATGCTAACTGCTGCCCTCACCAGAGACCTCACCAATGGGCTGCCCAATTTTGAACTTTGAATCTACTGAGGCAAGCTAAATGATAAATCACTTTTCTTCATGAGTAGTCTGCCTCCAGGGTTTTATTATGGTAATGAAAACCTGACTAGTCTACCCCACCCTGAATCCCTTTCTGCATCGCCGTCCTAGTCTCTTAAGTCTGAGGTTCCATGCCATCTCCTCCCTAGCACTCGATAGAATGTATTCCTTTTCTCTGTTTTCATGGTGCATTGCACAATCTTTCTAAGTGTGTCCAATATTTCTGCGTGAATATTGTTCCTGAAGACTCTGAACTTGGGGCGGGGTGGGATGCAGGACCAGGTAACATCCTGCACATCTCAGTGCTATCTGCACTGTCCCTTGCTTTCAGGAGTGAAGGGATAGTGCATAATTCTGAGCCTGTCTCTGTGCTAGGCAGTCCCACGTGCCAACTTCACACTTCTTGGTGGCTGTCCTTATGCTTTCTACCCCCACAAATAGAAAAAAAAAACTAGGGAGATCAAAACTTTCACAAAGTTAGGAAGCAAAGAACTACATTTCAAATAGAGGCCTGTCTTCTCAGAGAAAATGCCTAAAGTGTAGCGTACACAAAAGAATCCTATAGTTTTTCCCTATGCCATGACCCTTTCAATGTTTGTTCGTTGACGAAGATTTGATGGAAAGAGGGCACAAGACAGTGCAATTCACAATGGGTCCTTACATATCCTTCTTCCCACAGGACAATAACCAAACATTTCTATGCATGGGAAGTGAGAGTCGGATATGTAACTGGAAAACAGGTAATAGACAGGCAGCTGAATTGAGATTGTAGGTAGATGTGAGGGTGGAGGGTAAGTATTTTCTGCTTTGGTTATGGTGTGAATGAGATTTTATGAGCAAAATATCTCATTGGAGCTTTTACTGTTTTTCAATGCAAAACCTTCTTGTTCTTTCCTTTCTATTACTGTTTAACTACCAGGAAGATGGAGTCCTTAAAAAGAGTTTGACTCTTCTAGTGACTGTCTCTTGGGTGGAATAGAAAATATGACAGTAAGGTCAAATCAAGTCAGGAGAATAAAGTCAAGAGCTTGATGAAGAGGACTTTGGGAGGGCCCTGGACATACTTCTGCTTTTTTTCTTTTCTTTTTTCCTCTTCTTTTTTTTTTTTTTTTTTTTTTTTTTTTGGCCACATGGGCCATTTCCATTGTTGGTTTTCAACTTTTCATTTGATTTGGTTGTGGGGAGAAGTGATAAGGAAGCAGAGGTGTCTCTGGAATGCCACCGTTTTCCTATAACCCTCTTACACATCACCTGGCTTGCAGATGGCTCTGAGATGTCATTTCTGCTTCCAGGACAAGCACCCAATGTGCAAAATGGTTTAGACAAAGATTCTCTACTAGAAACATACAAGGAGACTTGAGGCAGGTAAGGAGAGGTGAGACTGAGTAGAAGGACTACCCATGTACCCAGGTGAGTGGTGTAGGACTTCTACCCCAAGAACAGAAATGTCAAAGTTTCACATACGTAAGTTATCCACACATGTGTTTATTGAAATGTATTTTTCACCTTTACTGAGGGTTCTATTTGTCTCTGTATAAAACTTATCCCAGCAAAAACACCTCATGCCCCTTTGAACATTGCCAGCAGTGCAGAAAACCTCCAGTTCACATGCTCTGTCTGTCCCCTTACCTTTCTCTGGAATGCAGTGGGAAGAAGAAAGATGGGACAACAAACTAGGAGTCTGGAAGACTGTACACCACACAGCTGACCTTCTTCACTTCTGCACAAAGGGCTAAAGTGGGAGTATTGTAGCAACCTTCTTAGAAGAGTGTGCCAGCGATCAACAAGAAGGAAGGAGAGATGGGAGTAAACACAGTCCATGGAGAATGTCCTTAGTTGACTACTTCTGACAGTTTGAGACTAAAGGTGACCAGGAAGATAAGGACAAGAATCTTCTTCCTATCTTTCTAGAAGTTTCCCTAACTATACTTGTTTGAGATTATAGATATTTTGGGCTGGAAGAGACTCATGTTATCTTCACCATGTGTTGCCAACCTAAGGCCATTGGCTCAAACTAACTTCTTGCCCATTATTGTTAAAAAGAAAAGAAAGTTGTATTAGAATACAACCATGTCTCTTGGTTGAAATATTGTCTATGGGTGTTTTTGAGCTAAGACGATAGATCTAAGTAGTCGTGACAAAATCTGTAGGTCTCACGAGACACAATATTTACTATCTAATTCAACCCAGAGAACTCTATAATATCAAACAATCCACTATTGAAATTTGGGGTGCTATGCTAGGATGGGGTAAGGAGGGGACATGCTGAACCACTTAAAAAAATACATAAGGCCATGTGAGCTCTTAAATTATTTTTTTAATATAAAATTACAATGTAGAGAATAAAAAGTCACCCATAATCTTATCACCCACTAGTAAGAACTGTTAATATTTTGCTATGTTTGCATTTAGCTTTTTCTACACATGTATAAAATTATAAGTGTATGTAATTACATAATTAAAATCCTAATGTGTTTGGTTTTATACCCTGTATTTGTGATTCATATTTTATGGTGACAGCTTTGAGTGTCCTTAACTATTCCTTTTTCACATGACTGTTTATATATATATATATATATTTATTTATTTATTTATTGCATTTTCTGGCCTACAAGATTATGCTTCCACCCTTTATTTAAGGTAGGATCAATTTAATTAAGCCCTTGCACAGCAAGCTACCTCACTTCCCCAAGAAAGGAAGAACCAAGACCCCAAAAGTCGGAAAATTATATGCTACTAATACTGAGGTCTGGGTAGGCAATGAGGGAAGATTCTCAAGAGAAGTGACTCTTAGTGGTATAACCCTGAGACATGGGTAAGGTGAAGGTAAGGGCTGTACCTTTTCAAGAAAGTCTTGATAATGATTTTCTTCCCCACAAGACCACTCACCTGGGAGCCACATGACTTTTAATAACTTTCTAATATAGGTCATGATATCATTCCACTTCTAGGTAGGTTTTAGTTATTCATACTTCAAAATATTGTTTGTTGTAACAGACACTATTGAAGAGAAATCTTTGTCTCATTCCTTGATTATTTGCTTGAGATGGATTCCCAGAAGTGGAATGACTGGGTTAAAGGGTAAGGACAATTTTCAGGGTCTTGATAACATATTGCCAAATTGCTTTCCAGAAAGATTGTACCAATTTATGCTCCCACCAGCAATGTATGAAATTGCCACCTTACCCTAATCTCACCAGCACTGAGCACTATCATTTTAAAAAGTTACCAAATTGATAGGCAAAAATTGCGTTTTGTTGTTTTGATTTGAATTTCTGTGATTACTGGTGAGGTTAAACATTTTTTTTCATATGTTAAACACTTCTTCATATGTTTATGGCCAAAGGGAATCTTAATAATGGTCTTCAAGTGTGCAAAGGGGTTATTTAGCAGATCGGGACCAGCTGTTCTCAAAAAGAAACTGGAAACATTTAAACATGGGCAAGAAAGCAATCAACTGAAGGTCCTTCGATGAAGGATGAGCTAGGAGTGGTCAAACTCTAACGAAGATCATGGCCTTGCTCACAACCTCATTACTCAAGGTGCAAGGAGACCAGAGGAAAAGAGCTGGAAATTGTAGGGTGCTTATGAGTGATACAGACACTTCTCAGGTTTATATATGTTTGTATTTAAATGCTTACAAAAGCCGTAGGAGAAATGTGGGGGTTAGAAGTAATTTAGTATTAATTATCCCAGATAGGCTTGAAATCTTCACCTTAAAATCCTGATTTCATAACCATAGTGTTATATTGCTTCTCAGAGGGTGCATTAAATGAATGTTTCAGGCTTAAAGGACTTACAGAGTCAATTATACATGAAATGAAGAAGTATGACCCTCATCTTCCATAGTCCCTCAGCAAGATGTCTTTCTTCAGTGTGAATCACTGCATAGCTGTTCACTGCTCTGCAAACCTGCCAATGACTGCTTTTTCCTTAGAATAAAAGCAACATGTATAACTTGACCAGCACTGACCAGTAAGGGCTTTGCTATTCCTACCCTCCTTCACCTATAGCCATCTTCACTCTAGCCCACTTCTGACCGGTCCTTCCGCTTCCAGTTCCTCAGATATCCTACCCTTCTCTGCCTTGGGGAATTTTGGATGAGTTGTTCCCTTTGCAGGAATTGTTTCCTTATTGCCAGCCTTTAGCCCCCACAATGTATGCATATGTACACAAACACAAACACGCACACATACACATGTATGTACAGTTCTTTTCATATATCCTGTATTTTCCTTCATAGAAAAAGATGTTATTATTTGTTGAATGCCCAGCCATTCCATTAGAACCATCAGCTTAATGGGAAAAGAAATGATGCTCACCTTGTGGTATGGTCCAGTGCATGGCTTGACTGAATACATAAATGAATAAGCACCCTGTAGCTGTACCTAGGCCCTGCATACTCCTAGCTTTGACTTCAGCCTTGTCCTGATTTTCCTCTCTTCTGTTCTATGTTTCTCAAACAGCTGACCCAGCCTTTTCAGCCTGTGCAATTGTCAGCTTGTTTGGAAGGCCACGGAGAAGGGGAAACTGCCTCTTGTTTCTTCTGTACCTTGCTAAGTACAGGTGGCCATAAGCATGATCAGCACACAGCATCATCAGGGAGTGAATTTGTTTGAACAGCCAGCTGCTCCAGACCTCTTGACTTCTTTTCACAGACTCACTAGGAGGGTGCCCATGTGTGCCTCACTCATGCCACTGAATGGTTTAGACTGAGATTTGCAGGGATCCTCGAAGTTCAAGCCCTGAACTCGTCTTTTGAAGAGGGCCCTAGCTAGCTCTCTAATGTTAGTTGTCTTCTCAAGAGGGCTGAGTTAATTTCTAGGATCATAGCTCTGGGCCATTTGTTCAGAGTGAGACAAGCAGATGAGCAATGCAGAGGACCATTTCCATGATGCTATTCTGGTAGTGTTCAGACAGGATTTGGTTTCATGATCAGACTCAAACTGTACCTGGGCAGGCATTCTAGTTTATCCAGTGAAACCCAGACCCTTTGAATAGTGCCTGACACATACTCAGTACTCAGAATTGAATGGGTGAGTATGTACTCTTGGGCCATGGGACCTGATAGAAGGAGTGAAAACCCAAGAAGGAAGACATCACCTAAACTACTGGTGTCTCCTGAAAGAGACTTCTGGCATGGGTCCAGTGTGCAGAATGATGGATCCCATTGGCCAATCACCTTCCTTTGCCAGGTCTCCCAACTTCATTCCAAGGTTGGGAGCTCCAGGGAAGATTCTCATACTTTTTAGTACGAGACCTCTAATTAGATGAGTTTCTTACACTGGAAAGTTGTCTAAACTATGTGGAGTCGTTGGTGGAGGAACAGAGGAAAGAAACAAACCTAGTCTCTTTGATATATGGTGGTCTTTGCTCCTTTACTACAACCCCTTCCACATTTCCAACCCAAGCACAGCTGATCACAATGTCTTTGTTAGCTAGGTAGTGACTGTGATGGCATCTGATCAGCATATCACACACATGAGCATCTGAACAGCTTCTTACTGTTTTCATTTGCAATCTACAGTTCATTGTCCATCCAAATACCTACTGTCTTAGTTACTTTTCTCATTGCTGAGACGAAGCACCCCATCCCCAAAGTTGAGTCGGAAAGGTTTGTGGTAGCTCACAGTTTGGAGAGGTTTCAGTTCAGCGTTGGCTGGCTATAACGCAAGGTGGCATGATAGAGGACTGTCACAGAGGAGAAACAGTCCATGGCAGGCAGACTTGGGGCAGTCTGGAGTAGGGATCAGGAGTGGTGGTTTGCTTCTAAAGTTGCAAGCACAGCCAGAAGTTTCCGGTGTCCACTGGGCGTTCCCAGGCTCTCTGCCACCAGGTGTGGGGAGATGCCTACTTGTGTGTATTATGAGTGTCTCATTGCCAACATCTTGCAATCACACTAATAACTGGGCTTCATCTACCCATTGTCCATGTTTCCCATAGCATTCCACTTGGCCACATTGACCCGCTGTGGAATTACAGGATACTCCTTCCCAGAACAGCAATTAGAAAGCTTGTTTCACTGGACTAAGGCTAAGGGATGGTGCATCTTCCAAGAACATTGGGTGTTTTTTTTATAGATTGGACTCTGGGCTTTGAAATTTGAATACTTTACCTGATTTAAATCCTTGCAAAATTTTTCAAGGTGAGTGTTGTTAGAATAAGTACCATTTTTAAAAAAGGCATGGAAACAAAGGCAGAGGAACATTAGAGAGGAAGAGAAAACCAGTGAATTTTGAGCTAGTGAATACTGGCCTCCAATTGAGGCCATTGGAGTCCAGAGCCCCTGCTCACAACTTGTGAGCTCTGTCTTCCACATCTATCCACGGTAGCTCAGTGCTCTATTGTACAAAGGGCGGGTCAGAATGTGAGAATCTCAGAGAAGCTTGTGCAAGGGCTGCTGGGAACCCAGCCTTAGTGGACCATTACAGTGTCCCTTCTTTTCCCTGTCTCTGGATTGAGTGGCAGGACCAGAGCTGAACTCATCATCAATCTGTACTCTCCAGGGATCTCTGCCACCTGCATCTTGTTCCTCTCCCTCTCTCTCCCTCATTTCTTCTCCCTATTATTATTATTATCATCACAGTCAAGTGCCCTCTTCTGAACACTTTTCTTGACATTGCCTGTATTTTTCTGTGGGTTGGGATGAGCTGGTTGAGCTCTGGCCCTGGTAGGGGTGCTGGGCAGGCCCCCTGACTATCTGTCTTCTGGGATGACTGCTGATTGGCTCTCCTGGAACAGGGTCCCTTCTGTTGTTTCCTGAGGTCTTTTAGAAACTCAGACTCTGATCCTGGCTCTGGGGAGGGCTCGGAATCTCCATCTCTGATACCTTCCCAGGTGACAGGGATGCCGCAACCCCCAGGGCACACGTGGAGGAGCAGTGCCTTTCATGCTCTCTGCTGCCCTGACAGCTCTGAGGAGTCAGAAGCCCCTTGTGGCACACCAGGCATTCTGATAGCACAAGCATGCCTGGGGCACAGACTCAGAGGCCAGGGAACCCAAGGGCCATCTTATTTGGTGGTTATAACATGAATGTTTTGGGTCCCAGTGGTCTGCCATTGAGGTTCTGAGCCAGCAGTGTTGGGATTAAAGGAGGGGCTTGCTAGAAGTGAAAATTCTCTGATCCACCCCAGACCCACTGAGTCAGATACTCTGCAGATGCGCCCAGCGGTCTGTGCTTAGGTAGCCCCCTAGGTGTTGAACACTTCTTGAGCAATTCTTTCACATATCAGAGTCTCAATTTTAGTAGTACAGGAGAAGTAGATCAACTCTGTAAGCAGACTATATATTGGTCAACAGATAAATGGATACAAAAAATGTGGTATATATTAGAGAAGATGTGGTATATGCAGTGGAATACTACTCTACCATAAAGAAGGCCAGATTTGAGTCTTTGTAGGAAAATGTATGTACCTTGAGATCGTAATGCTGAAATAAACCAGACACAGAAAATTAAACATTGCATCATTTCTCTTATGTGAGAAACCCAAAACATAGATAAGTTAAAGAGCAAACTAAAAGATAGGTGATATGAAACAGGGAGGTAGACCATAGAGATGGGAAACTCTAAGGATGGGCAGAGACAGATGAGCAGGGAGGGGAAGAGGGAATGAAAAGGATTAGGATGTGATGTGTATATGGACCAACTCCCCCAGGTGAATGTAATTGTGTATCACAAATGCATACTAATAAAAAAACAAACCTAAAGAAAAAATACAGACCAGTTATATCAGAATGTCTGGAGTGTGGGGCTTAGGCACCTATGTTTAAAAGGCAACTTCTTTTATTCTTTGTGTTCTCCAGGCGATTTGCTGTGCAGCCCACTCTGGCAGCCATGCGCTCTGCCTCTCAGATACTATTTGCCTGCTGGGTCCAAGTGCAGTGACTCCTCCCTGATGGCAGCACAGGGGCAGTGAGGACCAAGTGGTGGTGCCCAGGAGCACCTGGAGGGAGCAGGCCCAGCGAGGAGCAGGTCTGATCAGCCCTGCCCCACTCTACCAGATGGAGCCCAGCTGGTTTTGCAAAGGCCCCTGACTGTGACAATAGTAATACAGAGAGGAGAGAAATGAAGGAGGTTGAGGGACAAAGTTCAGGTGGCAACAATGCCCCAGAGACCCAGTGCTCTCCATTGTTGGCCCACAGGTGGAGGAAGAGCCACTGCTTCTCCTTATGTCTCCCATGTGGGAATTGGCCATTGGTTTTCATCTCTATAAAGGTTTCTTGGCTTCAGAGGAACCTAACTGACTGCTTATAAGACATCTCAAGAATAAACAGAGAGCTATTAGGTCACCTTTCTGGCCCTGGAGCACCTCCCATGAAGCCACTCTGCTGGATGGATGTTGCTTTTCTAGTTTTAGTGAATGCAGGAGCTTGCACAGTGGTGGCCTTGGGCTTGCCCCTTCCTTCCTTGTCTGGGTCTCCCGTCTGCACTCTCATTCTTTGGGAGTTTCATTCCCAGCTGTCTTCCTCAACAGCACCAGGGCCAGGTCTGGCTTGGCTCTTTTCTTTCTCCATCTTCTCCTCGCTGTGGGACTGATGACGGGGTAATGAAAACCCTGCACACTCTCCCTCCTCTCCCCAGGTCTGCTCTCCGCCACTCAGTAGGAGCTTTGTCTTTGTAAAGAACACACCTGAAACCCATCCGGCCCCAGCAATTGTTGTCTGCCCGCTCCTGTGCCATTTGGATTCTGACTCTGTTAGGAATCTTGTAATTTAAACTTCCACCTGCTTATTAGAAATTCAAGAAAATCATCTAATAATATTTGAAATTTTAGGGAAAGCAGACAAAGCTCTCTTTTCTCCCATCCCCCTTGCTTGGCTGGTCTCTTTTCTCTCTCATTGAGTCACTTTGAGATCTGAGTTCCAAACTTTGTGCTGAGAGGTATTCATCCTGAATAAGCACAAGACATTGTCCACCTGTATCCAAGGTTGTGGGGTCCAGGTAGAGCTGGCTAGAGTGCTTTTATTGTGGGGGGAAATCTAAAGATATGAACTCTGATTCACCTGCCCCTTGGATTTTCAGCTGAGAATTTCTGTAGTCATACCTTTGAGATGCCTTGAGTTGTTTTTATTGTGTGGATAAGAATGAATTTTTGCTTTAACTAGTGTTGCTATAAAAACAAGGAGTTTTCATCCTTCCCACTTGCCCATTTTGCTTCTCTCTCTCCTTCCCTCTCTCTGTCTCTGTCTCTGCCTCTCTCTAGTGTAACCTTTGAAAAGCCCTAGATATGTGTGCACACGTGTGTGTGTGTGTGTGTGACAATTTATGTGCGTGCGTGTGTATATGTATGTGAAATTCTAGATGGAGCAAGTCTTCTTTGTTTATTTCCATTTGAGATGACAATTCAAATATTGTCATTCCATTCAAGGGCTGAATTCTGCCCTCTTCACCTCTGAGCTCAGGAAGTAGATGTGCTGCCCAGAACAAGGAAAGGTAGCCATGCTATTGTGAGAAGAACCAAAGATTTAGGTCACTGTGGCTCTGCCCTGTGTGGCCTTGGGAGAGTTGCTTCCATCTTCTGGGTTTACTTCTTTCCCCTTTATAATGAAAGGAGGTTGACCATGTGTCCATTTTGTCTCTGAAAGCCTGTACTTTCCCATAAGTGAACGACTTCCAGAGCGATGGACACTTGTATGTCCAATGAGTCTCCACTAGAATCCCTGAGTCTCCTTGTCTCAATCTTCCCAAGCTATTCTATTCAGCTCTGTCTTCCATGTGGCCAGTGACAGCAAGTACAAGGGAGACTGATAGGTCTGGATGCACAAAGGACTGTCTCTAGGTAGGTGACTCTCCAAGAACAGTCCCAGCTCAGCAGAATCTGTATGGCTGGGAATTTGTTAGAAATATGAACACTTGAATCCTGTCCAGGTCACTTGATAGGACACTCTGGCCATAGTGCCAGGAGTCTAGGCTATAACAAGCCCTTCAAGGTGTTTGCAACATATCCTTAGTCCCAAGCACCCTGCTCTGGGCTAACTTTGAAGAGGTCACCAGGAGAACCTAGACTTAGCCTGAATCTCCTTTGGTCTACTACCCACTGGAAAAGATGAGGAGTAGACTCTTTTGTTCTCCCATGGATGAGAGGGGAGCCAGATCCTTCTGGAGGTCTCATATCTTCTAAACAAGTTCAGACTTATTAACATTCCCCTCCCCCAGAAAAATACGGTCTTCTTTCTTTGAGTGTCACAGTCAAATTGTTGAGATTTCTAGAAATTTGTAGAAACTTGTAGAGATTTGTAGCAACTGTAAAATTGAGAATTCAAGTAAGTAGATCAAATGGAGAAAATGTGGTTTATGGTGTTTCCCCATTCAAACAATAGTAGTGTTTATTTTTCCTTTTGCATGTATCATCTCAGAAGTCATGACACAAGATGGAGTGGAAAGGAATTAGGTGCAGAAGGCACATGACATACAGCCCCACAGCCAGCTTTGATGTTGAGGCATCACAATCTTTCTTGGCACCGAGGAGAGATCTACCAGGAGATTTCCTGCTGTGCAGTTACCAGCTGCTATCCCCAGAACTGAACATATAGGCAGCTGACTACTAAGTTCCTAACAAACAAAAAATGCATTTACCAAATGTTTGTCCATAGGTGTTTTGAACCTGAGTATTGTTAGAAACAAACAAAAAGTCCCAGAAAGTTCATCATAATCTTACTGTATAATCTGGCACTGTATTTCTGGGTACTTATCTAACTTATTTGTGAACTGGATGTCCACAGAAGATCCTCTATTTGAATACTTTTTGCAGCTTTCTTCATAATCACCAAAACTAGTTCTGCAATAGGTGAAGGGTTGAGAAACTCTGATACATATATACAACAGAATACTATTTGACAATGAAAAGAAGCAAGCCATTAAGCTAAGCAAAATCATGGCTGAATCTTGAATGAATACTGCTAAATGAAAGGAGTTAGTCTGAATAAGTATGTACTGTAAAATTTCCTTTATGTTATACTCTAGAATGGCAGAATCATAGAAAAAATTAGTGGTTGCCAGAGGTTCATCACAAAAAGAGTTGAATAGATGGAGCACAGTGGAAATTTTTTAGGGAGTAGAAGTATTCTTTTTGATTCTGCAATGGTATTTACAGGCTACTATGCATTTATCAAGAACCATAGAACTTCATAGCATCTATATCTTAGAATCTTAAGTAGAGATACAGCTAGGTCTGTGTGTGTGTGTGTGTGTGTGTGTGTGTGTGTGTGTGTATCTTAGTCACATTCTCACTGCTAGGACACAATATCCCATACTCATATCTTAAAGGAAAGGGTTCTTTTAGCTAACACCTTCAGCCTGTGGTTGACTGGCTTCAGGGAATAAACAGGATGGCAGAGTGACACAGTGGAGGAAAAGGTGCTTCACCAGTGGCAGCTGGGAAGCAGAGAGAGAAGGGATGAGTCAGGGAGGGAGATTTGCCCTTTGAGGTCACCAGTGGAACACTTCTTCTGACCAGGTTCCATCTTCTAACACACATTCAGGTATGAATGGATGAATTCATGGTCCAGTCATCCAATCACCTCCTAGAAACCCCACGTCTGGACACATGAGGTTTTGGGGGTACATTCTAGATCTAACATGTTGTCTTAGTTACTTTTTTCTCATTGCTGAGGCAGTATACCTGACACCCAAAATAATGGAAGGAGAGGTTTATTTCTTATAGTTCTTGGGGGTTTCAGTCCATACTCAGCTGGCTGCAAGGTAAGGCAGCACGGTGGGGCAGCCATTCATGGCAGCTGCCAAACAGCAAGGTGCAAACTGCATGAGAAAGAAAGACATGCCTTCCTCTCATCCTTACACTGTATGTCAGCTCCACCCCTGGGTGGGTGCAGCACTTACATTACCAATCCCAGTGCTAGACAACAAATCAATCATGCTAGACTCAGCCCCTTCCATGATTACATGAGGATTTGTTGGGGGCCATCTAACCGGCCACACTATAACACATATCAACATCAATATCTATCTATCTATCATCTATCTATAAACAGGGATCAGAATTCCTGGTTTTGTCATCTGAAAGGCTTAGAATTAACTATACCCCAATAGCAATGAGCACATTTAGTTCCAGAATAATGACCTCTATACCATTCTCCAATCAAGAGAAGTAAGGCACCATAAATAGTGGATTCTAGGACTGGGGCAGGAAATATCCAAGGCATATGAGTCTGGAGTTTTGTAGAGTCAAAAAAAAAACTGCTCAAAATACAAATAAGCAATAACAAAAACAACATCTTCCCACACGCATGATGGGGAAGGATGTGGGATGAAAGGGCTTTCAATGGCTAAAGATGCAACAATTTGAACAAGAAAACTGAGTAGTGCTGGACTGTAATACAAAATATAAAATAAATACACATGTGTCTGCACTGATATAAATGATTGAGTATATAAGTAAATGAAAGATATGGGCAATTTTCCCATGCAGAAGAATGTCAAATTATTTGTGTGCAAAGTCTACCCTCAAGGAGGTAGGACCCAGTGACTTTCTTTCAAAGAGTACAGTACAGAAAGTGGGGAAACCAGGAAGGTTATAATGGGGAAACCTGGCAAATCCCATGTTTGCCAGTTGTTTAAGGCCACTTCAACAATGGTGTCCTGGCGAGAGCAGATACTCTTGTTTTGATGGCATGAGAGGGGCCTTCTGGGTCTTCTTTCCTAAAACTGATAGCACCACTCCAAAGTGAAAACCATCAGACAAATCCAGGTTCAGGGATAGTTTACAAAACACTTAACTGATATTCCTCAAAATGGTCAAGGTTGTAAAAAACAAGGCAAATCTGAGAACTGTCACAGCCAAGAGGAGCTCAAGAAGACATTGCCAGGCACAACAGCATGTGCCTGTAATCTTGACTCAGGAAGGCTGAGACTGGAGGACCACAAGGTCAAGCCCAGTTTGGGCAATTTAGTGATTTAGTGAGACTCTGCCTCAAAATAAACAACGAAAAAAAAAAATAAAGACTGAGGATGTAGCTCAGTATGAAGGCTCTGGTTTAAATCCTCAGTACTAAAAGAAAGAAAGAAAGAAAGAAAGAAAGAAAGAAAGAAAGAAAGAAAGAAAGAGTAACGATAGTTAAATGATGTGTGTTCTGGATGAGATTGTGAAACAGTAAAAAGGATATTGGCAGGGGGAGACAAATGCTGCATGCACTTCGATCAGTAATCCTGTATTGTGTCAATATTAGTTCATTAATTGTGACAAATATACTACATTTTATTGTATAATGATAGCAGTAAGGGAAAGCAAATATGGAGTCTATGAGAACTCAAATCAATTTTACAACTTTTTGGTAAACATAAAACCTTTCTAAAATTAAAAGTTCATGTTAGAAACACAAAGCAGAGAATATTCTTGCCCTACAGACTAAAGGCAAGAGAAAAAGAGTCATAATATAATACCAAGATCAATTTGATATTGAACTGTGAGTAAAATATGGGGTGTGATTGAAAAAGATGGCTAATATTTAGATTATTAAAAAAATTATTAAGGCAAGAAGCATTATCATTAATCGCCCTCAAGGTACTCCTCCTTGCTTCACACACACTTACCCCACCATTCTCATCACTTTCTGAAGCAGTTCCGGAAGTCCTTTTTTTTGTGAGTGTCTTTAGTCATGCTGTCATGAATGTCTCAATGTCCTGAATTGAAGCAGAATGTTTGCCTTTCATGGTCATTCTGACTTTGGGGAAGAGCCAGAAGTCACACGGTGCCAAATTCCCTGAGTACTGAGGAGGAAGATACAATACAATGCTTTTCTGAGGCTGACTTTCCAAGTGAATGGCACTCAGCAGCAATGTTTACCATATTTTTGATCACACTTTCTACAGACATGAAAGAGCACTCCTAGAATTGCTTCAGAAAGTCGCAAGAATGGCAGGCTAAGTTTATTTGAAAGCAGGAGTATTTCGAGGGGGAGTAATAGCAAAGTGTCTTTTAGAGTAATTTTTTTAAAAGTGGAGCATTCACCCCTTGATCATCCCTTGTTAAGTGGATGCAGTGCATTTTATGTGTAAGCCAGTATCTCTGCACCTGTAAACCCCAGGTAGCAGTGACTGGTCTGTTGAGCTGCTGAGTTCCCAGCAGTTGAGGGGGATGAAGTCATTTGGGGATGGCGGGCCAGTTGCAGTGCTAAGTGTTTTGTCCACAGAATGCTATGCTAAGGGAGTGATATTTAAGCAAAAACCTGATGGGAGGAGGGAGAAAGCCAGGTCTTTCATCAGGAAGGGAGCATGGTGAGTGGAGGACTGTGCAAATAAAACTTCATTCATCTGAAGATGTTGGCGAAAGGGCAATCCTGGTTTTAAACAACTAGTAAGTGTCCCATAGGTGACCCAGATTTTTTTTTCCAGTACTGAGAATTGAACGCAGGCCTTGGCACTGAGCTGCATCCCAGCCTTTTTTATTTTTTATTTTAAGATAGGGCCTAAGTTGCCCAGGCTGGGCTCAAACGTATGATCTTCTTGTCTCAGCCTCTCTGAGTGCTGGGATTCCAGGCCTGCACCACCACGACTGTTGTAGAATTCAGCAAGAGGAAAGCCAGAGGGTGTGGCAAAGTTAAGGAGGGCTTTAGAGACAGCCATTGTGCTTACACAGGGGAAGTAAGTGGTCCAGATGCAGGAAGAATGCGGTGCAGGAGAATGAGCTGAGAAAGGAGGCACCTGCTGGGGAGAGGCAGGCAGCATGGCTGCTGTGTGGGAGAGGGAAAGAGGACAAGCGGACCTAGGCGAATGGAAAGTGAGAGTGATGTGCACTGGAGACGCATTGCCCTGGCAGGAGGAGGTGAGACAATTGAAAGAGGAAGGTGTGGGAAGCAGGTGTCCAGGGCTCTCTCTAGAGGCTTCGGGGGTCTTTGCATGAGAAATGAAGGGGACTTTGCTTTGCGGGGTGGCATGGAGGAATTCTCTGTTGGGCTGCTGGCAGGCAGATCCCAGGGCATTGATGCAGAGGAGGCAATCAAAGAAGGGCTGGAGCCAGGTTTGGTGGTGAGTGCCTGCGATCTCACCACTGGGGAGCTGCTATGGCTGGAGAATTGCAAGTTCAAGTTCAGCTCAGGCAATTTTATTTTATTTTAATTAATTAATTAATTTGCAGTACTGGGTGTTGAACTCAACATTGCGCCTGCCAGGCAGGCGCTTAAGCCACTGAGCCAAACTCCCAGCCCTATTTTTTTCGAGGCAGGGTCGTACTATGTAGTTCATGCTGACCTTGCTCACCTTGTAGCCCAAGCCGGCCTGGAACTCACAGTGCTCCTCTGGAGTGCTGGAGTGTTGAGATTGAATGTATTAGTTATTGAGAAAGAACAGTTAATACTCATACGATTAGATCAATTTTACATGTCTATATCTGTTAATATAAACAAACATTTTGAAGATAATGATACGCAATATTGCAACCGTTGTCAAGTTTCTATCATCCTGTTTTGTAAACCTGTAATGTTACTGTTGTGCGTTTACTCTAGTTGTTTGTCTGTCTCTTTTGCCTTTTATCTTTCTTATATGTGTCTTTTTTTCTCTTAGATAAAAAATAAATAAATAAAATAAAATAAAATAAAGCATGCACCACCATGCCTGGCTATCAGCTCCGGCAATTTTAATGACTTAGTGAGACTTTGTCTCAAACTTTAAAAAGAAAGAGAAAAAGAAGGAAGGAAGGAAGGAGAAAGAAAAAGAAAGAAAGAAAGAAAGAAAGAAAGAAAGAAAGAAAGAAAGAAAGAAAAAAAGAAAAAGAAAGAAAGGGCTGGGGATTTAGCTCAGTGTGAAGGCTCTTGGTTCAATTTCCAGTACCTCAAAATGAAAATGAAAATAAAAATAAAAATAATAAAATAAAATAAGGAGCTTCTGCTTAGGACCCTTGTAACTGGTAAGAGCAGGATGAAGGCCGTCAGAATGCTCAATCTTAGGAGTCTGCAAAAGAGCTGGCAGTTTGCCCACCTAATACATGTGACACACACAGTCAGTGATTCACTTGCAATCATTTAACTGAATTGTGCTGGAAGCTGTAAGTGGGTAGAGAAAGAAGGAAGCCAGTCATGCTCATGACATGCATTGTCCTCCTTTCAGCCCCTACGTGGAAGCTCACACTATCCCGAGCACTTTATCATTAGCTGTTCTCACGTGGGGGTGATGGCAATCTCTGCGACATTTTTGGTTGTCACAGCTTAGGAGAGGTTGCTCCTGGCATCTAGTGGGTGCAGGGTAAGATACTGGTGGCCATCAGATGGTGCCCAGGACAGCCCAAATGATAAAAGGCCATCCAGTCCAAAATGCCACTGGTGCCCATGTGGAGAAACTCTGTTCTCTGTGCGTGCAAAGTCTCTAGAGCCTCATTACTCAAGAGACTGTCTTTTTCTCTTTGAAGGGATAGAGTTCATAAGCCTCAGGTGAGCCAGTTGTTCTCAGCTGAGAAAGCCACCACCTGCTAAGGAGCACTTAGAATACATGGGGGTGATTTTGGAGGTCACGATTCCTAGGATAAAATGGAAGGGCACTGTTGGCAAGGAGTAGATGGGTGATAGGGATGTCAAATGTCCTGCCATGGATGGACAACCATCATCTCCTCTCACAGAAAGCGCCCTGGAGTGGGGGTGCCCAAGGCCTGATGACTGTAAGGGCAGAAGCTGACTTAGAATCCAGTCTGCCTGCCCTCTCCTCCTCCAGGATGTATTTGCTTAGGTCAGGAGAACTCATGTCTCTATGGCCTCCTCCTATCTATCCCAGTGCCCTTCTCCTGGAACTTACTTATATATCTTCTTTGGCCAAGATGCCCCAGATTTTCCAGTCATCCTCCATGAATATTGTGTAATAACTAAGGACTTTATTTCCTCATCCATCAGGTAGGAAAACAACAGCAGCAGATACGACCAGGAAACTGAAATGAGATAGTCCATGCAAAATCCCTGTTTGTTGCCTCATATGAAGTGAGCAGTGGAAATCGGAGGAGACCACAATCACAGTCCTCTTGGAGAACATGTGCCGGCGACTGGGCATAGTCATACACACCTGTAAAACCAGCATTATGGGAGACTGAGACAGCAGGATGGCAAGTTCAAGACTCCTGACCTGTGCAACTTAGTAACTTAGCCAGATCCTGTCTCAAAATAAAAGATAAAGCTTGGTGCAAAAGCCCTGGCTTCAAGTCCCAGGATTGCAATAAATAAACAAATGAAATAATTTTCTCAGGAGTCCAACCCCTTGGAAAGCCATCTGGAAGTTGTTCCCAAGTATGAACAGCCCTGCAGGGTATCGGGAGGGGCCCAGGAAAGAGCCTCACCTTCTAGGATCAGCTGTTATATTCATGAGTAGGAGAAGAGCAGGAAAATGTTCTGGCTCACAGCTCTGTAGGCCCTGAAGCCTGAAATCAAGGTGTCAGCAGGGCTGGTTCCTTGTGAGGGCTGTGAGGGAGAATTGTCCCACGCCTCTTTCCTAGCTCATGACTCAGGAGTCCCTGGGCTTGCAAACGGCCATTCTCCTTGGCTCTGTGCACCCTCTTCCCTCAGTGTGTGTCAGCCCGAGTCACATTCTGACATTTGTGGGACTTTAGTATGTCTTTTGAGGGGAAGCAGATCAATTCAACCCACCCAAGTAAGAAAAGAAAGGGTGAAGCCAGCTGAAACTCCTCACCTGGCAGCCGGCAGTGTGATCCCTAGGTCCCGGGATGGATAATTTCCAATCCTTTTAGGACTCTAACAACTTCCTGAAATTTATTATTATTACTGTTTTGGGAAAATATTTGAAAGAAAAAGAATACCCTCTTCTAAGGTAGAAAGGGGAAGGGGATTTTCTATCAGAAATCACTGCCCTTGGCCCTGGTGTGAGGACAGCAAAGCCCGACTCTTTCCTGGTCAAACACAAGGCCAAGGCCAAGAGCAAAGCAGCAACCTGGTTGCTTTCCCCGGAGGAAGACTCGTAGGGGTTCACTGCAGGCAGCACTTGCCTGTGGTAAGAGGTTGGCCCATGGGTACTTTTGCCTGTGAAGGAACCTGTGCCTCCCTGCAGCCTTCAAGGTGAACCCATGCAGCCACAGCAGGCAAATAGTTTTGCATTGGGTGTCCCTTATCAGGAATGTGGGCAGTCCCATTTGCTTAGGTAGTGTCTGCACCCTGATTCACTCTGTTGCCTTTTTTGCTTCGGTATCTTACCTCTGACCCCAACCATTTCCTGCTGTGGGATGTTCTTGCTATGACATGTGTGGTTTCTGTTCTGTTGCCATGAACTGTTTACCCCTGCTAACTGATGTAAATAAGCTGGGATGGGGTGGGTGGGTGGGGAGGACAGGTCCGTGGGAGTGGGCGGCACCCCTGAAAACTTCCCTCTTCCCTAGTCGCTTTGCTTAGCAGGTGATCTATGGATTTAACAAAATGAACAAAAGGAAGAATGAAGGCCAGGGAAGGGCCCCTGAGTGGTCAGTGTGAGTGGTTTATGGGGGATTCGTGTGAAACAGGAGCTGCTTTCCAGAGAAAAACACTGCTGTCCTGATCAACCAGAGCCCTTGCTTTCTGTTGCTGGGGGATGCTGTTTTAGTCTATTTTTCTCCCATAACAAAATACCTGGAACTGAAGGTTATTATTGAAAGAGGTTTATTTAGCTTACAGTGGTGGAGGCTCAAAGATACCAGGTTGGAAATGGGTCAGCTCTGGTGAGAGCCTTTTTGGCAGAGGGTGCGTGTCATGGTAGGAACATAGGTGTGAATAAGTGGTTGCATCGTGAGACAAGAACCAGATAGAGACCAGGGTCCCATAATCCCTCCTGAAGGCACAACCCCAACTGACCTGAGGTCTTCCACCAGGTCCCACCTCTCAAAGGTACCACCACATCCCTGGATCACCAGTCCTGGAATCCAATATCCAACACCTGAGCCCTGGGGGCCACACTCAGCCATAGCTAAGCCAGAGCAGGTGCCATGACCTGGCTCCTTGCCACCCAGCTGAGCATGGCACAGGTCTCCCTTGCAACAGGTCTTGTCCCTCACCACCTCCACTTTCACTGTCATGCTTCTCACTCGGCATTGGCCACCCGCCTGCCCTCTGTCCCCTGCCTGGGCATTTGCCTCAGCCTTTTGCAGTTTACTGTTTCTACCTCTGGAAAGATCTTCCCTGCAAGGTGATGTTGTTCTTCACAATAGTATCTACTTGAGTGTTTCCTCCCTAGGAAGAACTTCCCTGACCCCTCCACCAAGATGGCACCTCATGGCCCACTATCCTTGCTCAGGGTTTCCTCATATTCTTTCACACTGCTAGTCTTACTTTTCTCCCTGTCCATGTTGTCAGCATTTGCTGTGGGCTTCTACCTGGGTGGTCATAGCCTTTTTCTCTTGGTCTCTGCTGTGATTCAGAGCACAGAGCAGAGGCTGGCCCAGGTGTGCTGGGATAAAAGAACCACTAGAACCTGCTTCACCACATGTGAGAGCTGCCACACCAAGTGAGCCACGTAGTCCTTACTGTGGCCCTAGGAAGCACCCAAGGCAGGCAAAGACCATTGTGTAGGTGAGGAGCCCATGGGGAGTGAGTCTTCAGGATCATGCAAGCCTGGGTTCAATCTCATGACTGTGCTACGCTTGAGAAGTTATTTAACTTTTTTTGTGAGGGTTTTTTTAATAGTCTGAAGGGCAAGAATGATGCTAGCAGTTTAAAGGCCCTTGGGTATCACAGGTCACTGTTGGATTATTGATGGCCCATGGGAAGTGCTCAGTGCCTTACCCACCTGTTAAATCCTTTCATTGCCATTAGTGTTCTGAGCGCTCTCCTGACCAGTGTCTTGTGGTTTTTCCATGCAGAACTGGGGTGACTTATGAATGCCTCTGCTTCCCCTTCTTTGTCTGTTCCCCCATGCCATGAAGGGCTCCCCACGGCAGTGCAGGGAGCAGAATGATGCTCAGAATGAGCAGACAGTGGGCCCATGGGTGGCCCAGACACACAGAGACTCATGACGTGCCTAACCTGACTTTATGACGTCCTTGTCCCACCGATTCAGGAATTATACTTCTGTCCTTTTCCACTTTTCCTACACTTGCCCAAAAGACCCCTCTCGTTTCCTGCTACATTTTGAATCATTCATTTTGAATATTTCCTTCTCGCCTCTGGTCAGAGTGATCTTATAAAGTCAATTCCATAACAAATAGCTTAAAGCTAACAACAGCACCCAATTGCCTCGAACCTTGCGCTGACCAATCTGCCTGAGGTACTCTGCCGTAAGCTGGTGCTGGTACTTCCTCTAAACTCTGAGGCTTTGATGTCAGCACAGGCATGCTCTCACTGATTTCCATTTGTGCTTCCTGGTTTTTCTTGGGAAGTCTTGGTGTTTGCATTTTAAACCGTCCTGTGAATGCTGGAGGGTTTGTAACCCATGTTAGTGACTGTTTTTGAGGCCTTGCCCTACTTCTGTTATATCAGCTTGAGATTATTTTGTCTTAATACTAGGGCATTCACAAAGGAGGTTTTTCAAACTCTACTTCTAGTATTTTTAGAAAATCACCATGTTGTATTGGTGCAGAATTTGGAGTACTTTCCTGGAATTTCCCTGTGCATTCATACCAAATTTTCTTTCCAGAGAGACACACATCCAATTCTCGCCATAGGTGTCAGAAGGAAATAAAGATTTGGTCCCTGGACCCATGTTCGAAGGTTCCATCCCAGCCAAGAGGGTCTTCAAGTGGGATGTCCATGGAAACTGAGGGTGGTTTGCATGGATGGTGTTGCACTCAGATTTTATTACTGAATTGATTTAATCACTTGTCAACAAATAGTTCTTATTTACTCATCATATGCTAAACATTGAGCATTAGGCAGAGAAAAAAGCAGCACAGTTGGGAATCTCATGAGGTTTAATTCCAAAGAGAGAGTTGGATAATAAATACATTTGTACCACCAAGTTTGACAGTGATATGCCCCATGGGGAAAAACATAAAGCAAGGTGAAGGGACAGAAAGAGAACACCTAGGGCCATCTCAGGGAGGGTGATAAGGCCATTTGGAGAGCAGAGGCTGCTTGGATTGAGGAGCAGGTCTTCTACAGAAAGACCACTCCAGACAAAGGGGACAGAATATGCCACTTCCCTGAAGGAGAAATATTCTCAGCATGTTTAAGAAGCAGCAAGAAACTGGTGTGGTGAGACTAGAGTGACAGTCAAAAGGAATACAGAATGCTATGGGAAAGAAGACGGGATGAGATCACATCAGGACTTCGTGGTCAGGGAAAGGAGGTTAGATGTTATTGTTAGTTTACAATACATCTGTTTATCTAGTGCCCTTATGGGTTTCACATTCTTAGGACAAGGGGGCACGGTTTCTCTATTTCTTCATTTTTTTTATGTCTGACATCTTTGATAATACATAGTGAGAGGCTTCTTCCAATTCTGAGTTGAGATTCACATGGCAGTAGCTTTTCTTTGGTCTTTGAAACCCATGAGCCGTAAGGAAGGATGTCATGACTATCAGCCCGTGCAGGACCTGGAGAATGCCAGAGTGTCTGGAAGAACCTCGACTCTCTCCTGCCTGTGTTTTATTGTCCTTTCCTCACAGCACTAGCAATGCACGCGGACCCCTACTGAGAGCTCTCAGCAGAACTGAGATGTGTGTGCACGTACATGTGCATGCACTGGAGTGTGCATCTGTGGGGCTTTGGGGAAACATGTTGTATTGATTTGGTAGCGAATAATAACGACATGCACACTTTGTACCTGTTTGGCTGTTCTATGGTCTGTGTATCATTGTCTGATTTGATCCCAGATGTGTGTATGTGTGGGTGCACGTGCATGTGTGTGCACGTGTGTGTATGTGTGTGTATGTGCACGTGTGTGTGTTGGTAAGGGAGTGTACAGAATGGAAATAAAGGAGCAAAACTTGCATAAGGGCTGAGTTTGCACAAAATGAGAGCCAAAGGAGAGTGAGAAAGTGCGGTCAGCAGAAAGTACCGTGTCTGTCAGTGCTGGAAGGAAGGAGGCTGTTTGACAGCTGGCTGAGGGGTGCGGGACAGAGCTAGGAAACGGTCTTTTCCCTGGTGGCTCTGGGTGGAGATGGGATGGGGCAGAGGAGTGACGGTGGATTTCTCTCCTGAGTGAATCCTAGAGCCAGTGAGTCTCAGCCTCTGACCAGAAACTGAGATTTATTTCTCACTGGTTGGAAAAGCGAGTTATTTCAAAATCTTCTCCCTTCATTACAAAACTCCCCTTGGAGCAGGGTTGGCCCTAATCACCACGGTCGTGGTTTTGCTGTCTTTTATGAGTCTAGAGTTACAGCTTAAATATGAGGTTTGAGTTCTGGAGGGGCGTTCCTCCAGCAGACTTGGGGTCTCAGCTGTCCCCAGAGTGGCAGCTGCTGCCTCTGGAATCGGGGTATCGCTGCTGCTGCTTTGGGGCCCCAGCTTCTTGTGCATATAGATAAATACTCACACTCCAGGGAGGACAGGAGAGACAAATGTCTGGCAAAAGTGTGGGGCTTTTTGTCTGTTTGAATTTTATGTTTTTATTTTATGTGTGGTTCTTGTTTTGCTTTGCAAACTGTCTTGATAGAATGTTCAGTCTGTAACCACAAATGAGTGCGTTCAAACTCCAGGTAGTTAGGGGATCCTGAGACGAAGGACCCAAAGTACCCATGCAGAAGAGTCACCATGCATTGCGTCCCTTTTTGAGGGATGACAGATATGGATGTCTGTGTTTGTAGAGCATCTGTGGCCCTGCTTATTCTTCCTTATAGCTTTGTCACAATCTGAAGGTACCATTTGCTCACTCCACATATTTACTTGGTTGATTATTTCTGTTCTCCTCCCTGTTCCTCTTAGCACCTACGTTATGTGAGGACAACAATCTTTATAGTCCTGTCCAGTGTTTTATTTCCAGTGTCTAGAACAGAGCTGGTCCAGAGCAAGTCCTCACACATTTGCTGAAAAGACAAGCAAGTGGACACTTGCTAGTAGTCACACACGTGAAGGCCTTGTCCCCTTCTCCTGTCTATCCCCAAGATTCTTTCATATAGGCATGGCTATTGTCCCTAGTTGGGTGACTCGGAAAGGTGACAGCAGGGATGCAATGGAGGGACTTCAAATGCTCATGGCAAGAAAGGCTGCTGATGCATGGGACCCTGGGAACAACCCCCTCCTGCTCTGACACTGGGGCTCCTACACATTACTCCCCACATCCCACACAGCCTCCCCTGTGCCTCTACCTGCTGATCCCCTGCAGATCCCTGGGTTATCATTGCTAAGCAGGACTGTCTCCTGTGTAGTAGTCACACACACACACACACACACACACTCACACAATTACATGCATTGATACATGCACACACCCACATCCATATATTATCATGTTCACACATTGCATACATCCATGTGTTCATTTGTACACTCTCACATACACTCAAACACACCTAGATGCAAAGGTACACAAATTTGCACATTGACACACTCCAATGTGTGCACTGCACCAACACATTTGCTAATATACTCAAACACATGCTCACAGGTGCATGTATACATGTATACACATTCATACACAAGAACACACATTTCACATATAAGCACACACATTCACACAGAAGCACTCACGTACACATATGTCCCCCTAACACTCACAGTGATCACAGCACTGATTTCTTCAGATTGGGTGCCAAGAAATGGTGCTAGGATCAGCTACCTTCCAAATTCATATCAAAAGCAGGAATAGTGACACTTTCGGGCGTGGTCATCTTTCAGAGGAAACCTCCAACCGGATTGAAATGAGGTTTTCTCCACCCAATCCTTAGAGAGCTGACTGCTAGGGCCCCCCAAGTCTGAATGCATTAAGGACTGCCTGGAAGCTCACTGGCAAAACCTACTCACAGCCTTGCCTAGGGAGAATTGGGTCTTGTTTCTGGGGTGGGATTGGGTGTCTGGATCTCTAATGCCTCCAGTGAATCAGGTGCACACAGTTTGTGGGCCAACCAGTGCTGGGAAACCACTGGAGCAAGCCAGGGAGGCCTCCTTCACAGAGATCAGGACTTTGGAATCCCAGGGAGATAACATTCAGTACTGTGCTTATTGTCACAATTTAGCAGTAGGTCATGGTCATCTTGGAAGGTCCTATGCTAAGATTTTTTGAGGTAATTTTCTATTAGAGGAGGGAGCATCAGGAAATTCTAAATAATTTCCAGGACAGTCATTCATGGGAATCCCCAAAAATTGTCTAGATTTTATGACATCAAGAACTGTCCATGCTATTCCAACTCAGTGGATTTGGCTAGGCCCAAATCAGCAAGTTTTACTTTTCCCTATATGGTTCTAATTTACCACTGAAGTTGGAGATCATTGTTCTAGGATAGGGATTAGCCAATGTTGTTTTTTTTTGTTTTGTTTTGTTTTTTTTTTTTTTGTAAAGAGTTGGGTGTTGAGAGTCTCATCTTCTCTGTCTCAGTTACTCAGCTTAGTTTTTGTATTGCAGAAGCCACCATAGATAGTATATAAACAAATGGATGTGGCCATGTTCCAATAAAACTTTATTTACAAAATGTGATGGCCGGCCACATTTGGCCCATGGCAGTAAGTAGCTTGCCAATTCCTGCTCTAAGTGATCATAGTCTTTAGGATATATACTCAAAATAATCCGAAAATTATCTTATAATGCTAATTTTCCTAGCCCTTTAGTCCATTCTTAAGTCTAGTGAAAGACTCAGAAATCTTTATTACTGAGAAGTATCCTAGAATTTGAGGGTTTTCTGATTTGGGGACCAATAGGCTATATGTACTTCGAGAAATACAAAGACAACATTGTGGCTAATCAATAAAGACTTTAGAGTATCTTTAAATATTTAACTTACTGGGTCCCCAAACCTACAGATCTGTAGACCACCTCCCCTGTTTACCTATTACCCTCTCCCCATGCTATTGTTTCTTTTTGTTTTTCTTAGTCCTTCTCAGATGTCTTGTTAAATCACACTGGTTGGAGGGAAGGTCGGGGTCAGGCATTTTGCTGAGGAGGGAAGGGGCAGGGTGAAGAAGAAGGGAGGCTTCTTCTGTTCATCTATGGGGACAGCAAAGCTGTGGCCGCAGTAGAGAATGCTCCACTGCTGCTTCTCATGAGGACCTCTCCTCCCCAACTCCATTCTACCATCACCCTCAGACTCAGCTGAGTCATCCATGGAGCCCCAATTCTTTGTACTCCTTTGCTGCAGCACTTCTTGCTGGCTTGTCTTCACAGGCCAAAGTGATGGGTGACTGACTTCCAGCCTTCTGTCTCCTGATGCAATGCTTATCTCCTTGGCCATCTCCAAGCTCTGTGTGATGGCCTCAGCTTCCACTGGGTTGTTCTTAATTAAATCTGAAATCCACTTGAACCAGAGGGCTTTGGGAGCTTGGCGGGCTGTGGGCCAAAGGCCTGAGCAACTGCCACAGACTAGCACCACCTCCCACAGTCCTGA
>RJWM01011003.1:0-32909 GCA_004363535.1 Dasyprocta punctata
GGAGCTGTTACGCCTCAGCCCTTCGTTTTCTTTTTTCTTCCTCATTCATACAGCAAGCTGGGCTCAAATATGCAATCCTCTTGCCTCAGCCTTCCAAAATGCTGCGATTTTAAGCCTGCACCACTACATTCAGTGGCCCTCATCACCTCCTGCTTGGACTTTCACCTACTGTCTTGCTGAAACTTCTTTTCTCCTCTGATTTTTCCAATCCATTTCCCTACATCACTGCCACACAGCAAATGATAAAAATGATGCAGAGTTGATCAGATTACTCCACTGCGTGAACTCTCTGATTAGTCTACATAACCTACAGCAGCAGTTCTCACCTCTCATTATATGGTAGAATTGCTTGTGAAACTTTAGAAAACATAGATGCATGGGTCACACTCCCAATTTTTATTGGCGTCCTGCCCTGCTCCTCAAACAATGGCCCCAGAATAAACAGTACTAGCGCCGAGAACCACAGAATCTCAGGTTCAACATCTGAGCTCCAAAACCAGAATCTGCACCTCAACAAAATTACTGTCTAATTCAATTTGCTGTACTCCCCAGCCTAGGGCACTGGGAGGTTTTGTTGAAGTCCCTCAAGGTGAATCTAGAGTGTGTGCAGGGGAAGAAATGCTGTCCTCCTCTCTAGCCTAGGTCAGAAGTCACCTCTTCCCCTTTAACAGCATCTCTCACCGTTTCCACCAGGCTTGTTGTCTCTGCCTCTGCTCCTCGAGGAATCCTCCCTGCAGCTTCAGATGTTGGTACCTTTGCTATTCTGTGAAGGTCCTTTTCCACACCTCTTCCATTTCCCTCTGATGAGGTTCTAATTATCCTGCGAATTCTCCCTTTGGAACGTGTGCCACTCTCCCAGAGGCCACTTCCCTACTCTCTTCCCTGAAAGTCTTCTCCCTCCCTCCCTCTCTGCTACCTCTGTGCCCAGAGCCCTGCATCGCTCACAGATTTCTCGGTATCACAGTGATTCCCTTGCACTGCTGTTCTGCCTGCTCCACTGAATTCCCTGGGGCCAGGACTAAATTGTCCCCCACGCCGTGTCTAAATGATAATTGACTCATGGTTTGCAGTCAGCGAGTTATGGACTAAACACAAGGTGAAAAATACATTAGGAACCCAGCTAGCTTTGGTTGTCTCTGAAGACTTCAGAGTATATTTAATAGCAATGACCAGGAGTCAGAGCCATTTATCAGTCTGTCAGCGCAGGGTCCCCAACAGCACAATTCCTGTTCAACTGGGTCTGCAGGTGTTCTCCGCAGAAGCGGCGTTTGGTTCTAGTGCAGCGAGCCAGTATCCCTCACTTTATTTTGGTCTCTGATCAGAGGTTACCTAAAGTGGAAGGGTTTCCCTAAAGCCCCTTTCTAAATAAAACCCTCCTGTCCTTGGACACTCACGCACGCTTGCTTGCATGCACGCAGACACATGCACACACGCATGCATGACACTTGCTCTCTATCTCCCCCCTCCTCTTCGTGTCATGGGTCCTCATAGCATTTGAAGGCGCCCATAACACGATGCTGTATTTATTTGCTGTTTTCTAGTTCCTTGGAAAGCAAGCTCTGGGAGGTAGGAGGAGACTTGGTCTGCTTTGCGCCTGCTCTACCCTCAGTATCTGCAGCAGTGTTCGGCAGGTAAGAAGCACCCAGTGAATAATTACATACCCAGTGAATCACTGAAACCTGACTTAGGTCAGTGTTTTCTAAGGCATTTCCTGTGATGTCAACAGATGTTGCCCAAAGAAAGCACTCTGGGCTAAACAGGTAAATGAGATTTCTTATGATAGGACACCTCATGGGCTTTACTATACCCCTGGAGTCTCTAGTCCGAGGGATCGAGTTCCACATAACCCATCCCAAAATCAGAGCCTTTAGGGGTGTGTTTCTCCACACCCTGTGGTAGGAAATGATAGGCTCCTGAGCCTCGCTCTCTCATCCTTGTTCCAGTGGCCTGGGAGTTGGTAACCAAATGCAAAACTGTGTCACTTGTGTGGTCTCTGAGGTCCCCACAGGAGTTAGGGGCTTCTCCTGTGTGCACGTTCCTGAAGCCCCTCTCCCCTTCCTCATCGCGTGTACTGGTTCACAGGGCTTGCTTCTGTTTTGTTTTCTATGGCAACTGCCCAGGCCTGTGGGAAGAGCAAAGCCTCTCCTCTCTGGCCTGGAGCCCGAGTCCTGGGAGGGCTTCCAGGCCTCGCTGACTGCTGTACCCTCTCCCACAAACCCTGCTCTTAAATTTGGGACCTCACCTGTGAGAAAGGAGACCAGAACTGTTTGAGTCTCGCTGGGCCCCATGCTTTGGTGACTGACCAGATAATACAAATAAGAGCTAATATTTAGGAGCTCCTCCAAGGTTCCAGAACCTCACAGTTTTCTATATATTAATTTAGTCTTTAGTTCATTTTACAGATGAGAGAAGTGAAGCCCATTAAGGTTGGAAAGTTTCGAAAGTGCCCAAGCTTACTCAGCTGACCCAGAGCAGAACGAACATTTAAAACTACACTCTTAACTCTTTTCTTATTCTCCAAACTCGCCAGTCCTGGCCACGAGCGGGGTTGGCATCCTGGTCTGATACCTGTATCTCCCCTCTCCCACCTGAGCTGACTGATGTAGCTGTGATTTAACCACCAGGTGGGGCAGTGTCTCTCAAGGTACCACATCTCACCCCGACATCCTGTGAGGCTCTCTCACCTCTGCTATTGTCACATAGATTTGACTCAACTAGAGTGGGACCACAGAAAATGTTCAGCACCTCTGTTCCATCCCATAACAAACCTTCATCGATCACTTACTCTGTGTCACACTGCAAAGGTCACTAACCCTAACACCCTCACCTGCCCAAACTCTGAGGACTCAAAAGTGCAGGAATTGAGAAACCTAATCACACATCTAATTGGAACTTGTAGTAAGAGACCTGTAACTAGGCTGGTGGGCTTCGCTGAGCCCTTCCTGTATTACACTCTGGCACGGAATGCACACAGCTGTGTCTCCCTACCTGTGTCTGAGCTACATGTCAGAAAGTGGCTGAATATAAAGCAACAGGAGCATTGGAGAACTGAGATTTGCCGTACTGAGCACAGGCAGAAGGATAAGCTCCTTCTATATCAACTCATGACAAGCTGAACTAAGAAAAAAAATCATTACGATAATTTTAAATGTGCGTGAAACCATGAATAATTTATAATTATGCCCCACAGCAGTAGCAAAACATCTGCACACATGTACTTAAAAGTGAAATCTCTTTAAAATAATATGGAGGAAACCTCTATCTGTTTGCCTGATTTTATGTTTTACTAAGTACTAAAAGAGAAGTGAATGGTTCCTAGTAGGGTAGTGAAAAACAAAGAAATACTTGTAGGAAAAGCTATTCCCAAAAGATGGGAAATGCACAATTAGAATGGGCCATAATGATCCTTGCACCCAGAAAGAGAATTTAAACAGTTCAGTAAAGGGCACAGTATCACCTGTCTTGGGAGAAAACTGTATTCAGTTTCCAGCATTTAGAGGCTCCTTTTTCTTTTCAGCTGCAAATCATGTGAACAAAAAGCATGTGTTGCTTTTAAGGAACATGATAGTGTTCTCGAAATACCACAAGAATAGGGACTGCCACACCGATGTGGTGACAGCAGCCAGGTGCTTCTCAGTGGCATCTCAGTTGGACCTTGGGGACTACACACATATCAAGGTGGATGACCCGCCCCGTGGGGTGCAGAGACCTTGGCAGAGAAGCAGAGGAGCCAGGAACTGAGCTCGGCAGGTGAGACCCCAAAGCCAGCTCTTCCTGCCTGGTGGGAGCAGTTGGCTTCATGAAAGCAACATGGCCAGACATCCACAGCTTTGTAGCCCACTGTGGGTGAACAGCTTAAGAATCCCCAAAGGTAACAAATTAACCCATGTAGTGTAGACTGCATCAAAAGGTCGAAAAAGATATTGATATTGATGCTGTTCAAATATTTATCCCATCCCATGAAAACATATTCAGTCTTCCTTGAGCTCATATTTCCTTAGTTCAATTAAAAAGCTCAACTGAGCCTCTGAGTACCAGAGGCTGAGTAAAATGTTGAGCTCACCACAGCAAAAGGACACCGTCTTTGTCTTTGTCCTCACAGTGCCTACAGTCAGAGGAGGGAGTACAGACTTGGAAGTAGTCAATCTCATTACCTGCATTTTCGGGGAGTGGGACACTTCAGACTGAGCCCTGACAGTCCTCACAGCTCCAGTACTTTTGAGGGGTGGGGGTAAGGTCTCACTAAGTCACTAGATTGCTTAGACTGGGCTCAAACTTGTGCTCCTCCTGCCTGAGACTTCCAGAGTGCTGGGATGCACCACCACGCCCAGCTCTCTTTACCTACTTTTGCAATCAAAGCTAGAGATACATAGAGGACCCTATGCAAGTGAGAAGGGCTCCATGTTTGGCTAGAATGTTCCTGGGCTTGCTAGAGAGGGGTTTCAGGGCGTCTTGAAGGATAAACAGGCCTCAGGTAGGTGAGGAAGGAAACAACACAGCCTGATTCCACAGTCAGGCAAGAAACCCCTCTTCAGCAGCTGTCAAATGAACACAGTCCTTGGCCAGGGATGGCGAAGCCTTCAGAACTCTCAAGGGTAGCAAAAAGCTGGCAGCAGCACGCACACCACAGGCTCCCCAGCACTGTGAGGGGCAGGAGGACACGGTTAAGGGTGTTTACTGAGTTCATTTCACCTGGCTGCGTGGTGGGGCTAGAATTTATGCCCCACTCCAGTCCTCAGTCTTGGATGAAGGGCACAAACAGAGAGACCTTGTCCACCTCTTCTCTCATAGAGCCTGCGCCTAGGAGGGGCCATCTGTCCACACTGGGCCTGTCCATGTTTCTTCCCCAGAACCTGAAAGACTTGGTCACTAGCTGGGGGGATCTCTGTAGTCAGGAGAGCAGGAAGGGAGAGGGAAAAACCTGCCAAGGAAGGTCAGAACTCTAGTGGGGCAGGGCTGGGGAAAATGGGGATGCACACGTCGCTACCTCTTGTTGTTCTCTGCCTGGCACTCAGCAGGTATTGTCTGTTTCAGTGATCACGGGAACACCGGGAGAAAGGATTGTTATTCCCATTTCGCAGAGAAGGATGTGAGACAGAGTTACCAGGGAAGATGTCTTGGGGCCAATCATCACTTTGTCTCCACTCACTTCGCTTGTGACAGAAGAGACCGACTGGGGGCAGCTTCATGTTAGAAGGGGCAGCTGAAAGCTTTCTGCCTACTCCGCATGCCGGGAGCAAAGGCAAATCCTAGGAATCAGTGAACATCCACGAGCAGAGAGGAGAGAGTGAAGCCACCTTGAAACACGGTTACTGCCAGGGACTTAGCTCAGCAGCACAAGCTTGGCTGTGCAAGCACAAGGTCGTGAGTTTGATTCCCAGGACAAAAAAACAAAACACAACAAAACAAACAACAACAAAAAAAACCCATGGTTACATTTCCTAAACCATAGTTCAGGCCAGGGATCAAATTTCCCACCTGGAATGCCCTCTTTCACCTTCTAGGCACCATCCCAAACAGGAGCCAGTGACGAAGGAAGTCGAGCCCTAATCCTGGGAGCTCTCATTTGGGAAAACTAGCTAGAAACCCCAGACTTCTCTAAATCTCTGTTTTATTTATGTATTTACAAAACAGAGAGACTAATGCTTCCCTTGTATGACTAGTGTGTGGACCAAGTGAGATGATAGAGTAAAAGGTTTGTAAAAACCGTCAAGGACCACAGCCTTGCTTGGCTATGGCCTGATGATTCCCTCTGTTTAAGCAGGCGGTCTCTTTTCTTGGTGGCCGCACACTTAAGGAAATGCACTTGCTTCTTAGCAACTGGAGACAGCATACATCAGACGTAGGTGCATGGGCTCTGGACCAGGCAGCCACGAGGGCTCAGAAGGCTACTGAAGCTCCTTTTACCCACGATCATGGTCACGACTTTGTCCGAGCACCACATTCCTATGTGTGATTCTTCAGGTCTACAGTTTACTTTGTTCCAAAGGAGTCCATACACCAAAATATTACACCATGTAAAACCCAGTGTTGGAACACAAAGGAACTCTTTACCAAAACAGCCACTCTGTCAGGAAGAGTTAAGTTAAAGCAACTGATTCAAAGCTCAAAATGAAAAGAAAGACTCCATAGGCATATTTCTGTAGATCGTTATTTACTGAATACACACCATCTTTGTGTGGCCACTGCAAATTACTATGGACAGTTTATGATAGAAAATTTCATTTTGTTTTTCCTAGGAATGTATACTTGAAAGAGATGTGCGACATCCTATCAAAACCTTACGTTTTTGATACAAGGAAGAGAAAGTTTGACCTTCATATTTCATGCAGTATCTTCATTTGATTAAAATATTTCCTTTCTAAGAAAAAAAAATTTAAGAATAAAACCACATTTAAACACATGACATTTCATTAAAAAAATAAAGAATAGTGTTATTATCTGGCTTCAGAATGACTTGAGAGTTACCACCTTACCTCTGCTTCAATACTCTTTGGTCAATGAGTCCATCAAGGCTTTCAGCTGGATGGAAAGATGGCATCTGCTCCCCATGGCTACCTGGACCGCAGGACTGCTCCACCCTATTACCAAAAAGGAAGAGCCGCTTCAGGGGCTATTGAACTGGAACCATAACCATTGCTTTCGCAGTGTCTCTGAGGACAGGTGAAGCCCACCCAAGATCACGTGGGACTCAAGACTAAGGAAAGGAAAAGGAGGACCCTTTGGAGTCATTTCACTGTGTGGTTCTTGTGTGCTAGGACACAGACTGATGTCAGATTATGATGCCATTTTCGCATATCTTAAAATTTTAAATGGTGTTAAGATCACCCTTCCCTTTATGAAATGATGCTGATCATAGGATATACCTGTCTTAGTCAATATTTTATTTAGAAAAAAAAAGGAAAAATTATCCCTGTCAGATCTCTCCTCTATTCCCTTGCAGTTTGGGAAGAACATTTATCGGCTGTGATATTGCATCATCTTAGAGCCATACTCCACAACCTACCTCATTTTCCTAGGGATGCAACCAGAGTCCAGCGGGTAATCAACTCGCACATGGCTGCAGGATAGTCAGTGGTAGTGCCAAGCTTTGTACTCAGTTTTACCAAATTCCTGCCCAGTGATTTTTCTACCAAATTCAACAACAATGACAATAATCAAAATCCAACTATCAATATTTGTATTAGTATTTGTATTAGTGACTTTCCCTCTGTTGGACAAAATACTGGCAGTTTAAAGGAGGAAAATTTTATTTTGGCTCATGGCTTTAGATGGGTTAGTCTATGGTTTTCTGGCTCCAAGGCAGAAACTACATGTTGAAAGGGCATGGAAGAGAAAAGATGTTCAACTCATTGGGACCAGCAAGCAGAGAGAAGGGATGGGTCAGAGACAAGAATACACTTATAGGTCATGCCCCTAGAGGACCCAATTCTTTTCTTTTTTGGCACTGGGGATCAAACTCACAATCTTGTGCCTGCCAGTTGGACACTTAAGCCACTAAGCCAAACTCCCGGCCTTTTTGAGGCAGGTTCGCACTACGTAGTTCAGGCTGGCCTTGTGCTCATGTTGTAGCCCAAGCCAGCCTCAAACTCACAATGCTGCACTGACCTCAGCCTCCCGAGTACTGAGATTAAAGGCATGCACCACCATGCCCGGCTGACCCACTTCTTTTATTCAAGCCCCATCTTTAACAGCGCATTCAGCTATAAATGCACTGATAGGTGCCCCCTTGATCCTACCACCTTCTAAAAGCCCTATTTCTGACATATGACTTTTGAGAGACAATTTAGATCTGCATAGCACCTCTCATTTGCTTAGCTTTGAATAGAATGTCAAATATCCTCTCCAGGCATGACCTACAAATGCTTTGCAAAGTATCATACCGAACAACCATTGACCATTAAACAGAATTTCCACTCAAGCTGAAGCCCACCTACTATCTCAGATCTGGAATGTCATTGTAGACTCTTAAACCTACTCTCTTCATTTTACAGTTGAGAAGCTAAAACTGGAAAGAATCAAAGAGATGCCTGAGGTTAAATGAATAGCAAATATCACAGAAGAGATTTGAAATCCAAGTATTTTGATACATAACTTCAAGATTATTCCTTGTACTTACTTTCTGATTTTGATAAGCACTTTCTACAATGGTTTAATTAAATAGTATATTTTCATATCTCTCTACTGTCGTTCCCACTTGACAGTATATTTGTTAAGTTGCAATATACTTGACGAATATATTTGGCAATAAAAAAATATAACCAACAAGCATTTTCTTTTCTCATGCAATTGTAATTTTGCACCAGAATCCTGTTTAACCTACACACAAGGCAACACAATCCTTAAAGTGAGTCAGTCGCTTACTGGGTAGAGAAACAAGTCCACACTCATAAATCTCTGTATGATATGCCTTCTCTTTGCTACATGTGAAACTAGTTTTCTCAATCAGATTAATAAAGGTTCATACTTAATGAAGCACTACTTTGGTCTGGGAAAGAGAGGAGAGATTTGTTCACAGATTAATGAACCTCTTTCCATCAGCATGAATTAACCAAGAGTTAGACGATTTCCACAATGTGTAGACGAAGAAACAGAATGCCGACATTTAATATAATCATCCCTGAGAGTGGAAGAACAAGGAATGACGCCCAGATTTCCTGGCAATCCAACCACGTCTCATTTACTAGAGAAGTGAGTGGAAACAAGGCTGACTGTTTTCTTCTAAGCTGTGCCCAAGGCAATATCAAGATTCCAGTCAACTGAGGGAACTTCCAGCTCAAAAGCTCTCCTCATCCAAAAATGCCTGGAAATTACTTTACACTCTCTTTGAAATTCACGTCCTCCCTTTGATAGAAAGGGTTAGAAACTTGCAATGGGAACTTCACCAAAAATCACATAGTCAAGTGTGCACCAAAACAATCTTCAGGAGAAATCATTCAAGTAAATCAGTTGGGGGAATTTTTAGTCCAACTGGCAACCAGATTTCCAAGGTTACCAGACTTCTCCATGCCACAAATATCCAAATATTCTAGAAATAAAATTACTTAAGCTCAGTCTCTGTAACATTATATTACTTTTAATAAGAGAGAAGTATGTATTATTACAGGTTTAGTTTTTTTAAATCATAAAAATAGGATGTATAATATCAAATACCACATCTAATTTTTAAAATTAATGACTAACTGGCAAACATTTAACCTTAAAAATCTTGCAAAAAGTCTTCAATATGAAAACACCAAATCAAAATACATATAAGAATCCTGAGATCTAAATTTCTCAAGTGAAAATTTTAATTTAATAAATCCTATTGTCATATCTTTATGTAGCAGGAGACAAGGATGAAAAAGAAAAAAGGCAAAACAAAACTACCCTCAAGTCTCTGGGCTTTTATTTGCCACCACAAATGTTTCTACTTGATTTCTGTAGGGTGCTGTCATAGCATTTATTATTCTAAGAATTAGGATACTCATTGTGGCAAGGGTGGTTGGTAAGTTACATTGTGAAGCCTTTGAGAGCATAAATTGGTTAGAGTAGGGAGTCCCAAGCAAATAAATAAACAAACAAATAAATAAATACATCAATAAATAGTTTGGTGAAAAATAGCTGAGCAGTCAGAGATACCTCTTGCAGTCACTGATATTGGAACCCCAGCCTTAGGAGCTCATTTCTACTCTGTGTCCATATCATCCACTCGGTCCACAGTAAGTTATATAGGCTCTCCCTGCTTAGAGGACTTTGCTAACAGTTGGCGTCATAGTTTAAAGCATGGTGAATAAAAATGATGTATCTGAAGTCACAAAATTCAGTAAAGAACGCATTAGAAATACTGAACACACAAACCAGGTGAAAATGGTTGCAGTTGCCTAAGAGTTTAACTCCAAATGAGATGCTGCATCCTCCTTGGGAAAGCACAGACTCAAACCCGGGGCGGCCGGAGCACAGGGGTCTAAGCATACTCACCCTAGGGCTGCTTCTGCTCCTGTGCCTGGGGTTGTCTCCTGCGGGTATCCAGGAGGTTTCAATCCTTGGCTGCTCTGCTTATATTTTTCAATTAAATCCATCAGGACAGCTTGGTGACCAATTTTCTTCACCAGTTGCTGAACCATTCGATCGTTCAGTGCTAGAAGAGCGGCCCCACTTATTTCTTCCTCTGGAGGGAAAAAAAAATTTCTTTATGGAATCCCCATGAAACACAGACATCATAAACAGACAAAACCAAAGTTGTTCTCTGGAGTTCTAAAAGTAGCCACATTTTTGACAAATGAACCACATTTTGATATTGCATACTTCTAAACTGATGTCTACTCTTTGGAAAGAACCAGGACAGGAAGTCACCATAAAAAATTTTCTTTGCACATTAGCAATCTTCCCCACTCCTACTCTAACATAATTTTTATAAGGCAAAAAAAGAAACCTGGGGAAATTATTCTTAATAAAGCCTCCTTGCCAATATCCAATATTTATAAATAAAACACATACTGGACTATATGAAGCAAAAGCAATATGAAATGTATGTATCAAATTTGTAGCACATAAGGCAGTTCTTGAAACATGTTCTGGAGAAGACACTCGGTAAATGGAAACTGCCACAGTCAAGAGAGAAATGCAAAGTTCTCTGTTGCAACAACTCCATATCCACATTCACATACACACGGACAGTGGAAAAGAGTAATCATCAGAAAAATAGGGAACAAAGGTAATTTTCAACAACAGGGACACTCAGTGTATCTAGGCTGCTCAAATGAAATTATTTTAAAGTGTAAATAACTCACCTTGAAACCTGGGAACTAGCTCGCCTAAGTTTTTCTCCACCAACCAAATGCAGACCTGATCCACTGACCAAGTTTCCATTGTTATATCTTATAAATAATACACCTGTAGAATAAAAGGTCAGAGGATCCTCCAGCGTTTTTTCCTGATTGATTCTCTTGGATTTCTTTAAACAGTCAGATCCTTCCTCTGCTAGACTCTTTTAGACTGTCACCATGAAGCTTTCCTAAATTAGTATTTTTTGCAATTTGCTAAGAAAGCAAATACTCATTTTAAAAGCAAGACCGATTTTAACTTATTGCCTGGTCTCATTTCTCAGATTGCTTCACCTTCTCCTACTTTTCCCCACAGGCATCCCTCAGCTTTACTGAGAGGCAGTCAGAGCATACAATGGTACCAAATCCTGTACCATTAACACCCAGGTTTCCTCACAAAGAAAAGAAAGGTGTGAAATCATCAGGAAGTGGTTGACATTTACAAAAAGGGTGGGCAGGGGAGAAAGGGAGAGAGGATCAGATAGAAACCTGACTGAGATACTTAGTAAACTAAGACTGGTTAACCCCTTGAGGCTCCCAGCCAGCATAGCTAGTTTGTAATGATTTCTCTTTGCTTTGGGTCAGCAAGAAGAGAAAGTAGGGTCCAAGTTTCCCAGGAGACTCTCAGTGTGTCTGTCCTTCCCCCAACTTTATTCTTACATATTCCATTCAGTTCTAGAACTTTGTTGAACACTATTGGGACTAGTAAAACAGCTTGAATAAAATACCATTTTAAAAAACTTAGTATGGCAGATTCCAAATTGGAAAATAACTATGTTAGTAATTTTCTAAGTGAAAGAAGTCTATGCAGAGTTTCCAGGATACATGCTTAACCATTCAGTTATTTTTGCCTGCTGCTAGTTAATAATTCTATTTTAAATACTGAATACTAATTTGAATAATTTTTCCTGTTTTCCTTGAGCAACTGACTCCCTGTTTTCGCAATTCAATCCAAAGGAGTTTTAATGGACTTGACTGGAATTTAAAGCATATTAATCATTTAATATTACTTTCAGTTTCAAATTTTAATCTAAACAATAAATTTATTAGTATAGTAATTCACTAACTATTGTGTAAAGACAGAAAAAAACTACTCCTAGAGAAGTAAAAATGTGACATAGGATAAAATACTAATGATTATGTACTTAAATTTTCTTACTGGGAGTTCTCCAAGTGCATGTTCTTGTATTTTCATTTTTTTGTGTGTGTAAAGAAGTTACAGTTACCAACATCATGAGAACAGGAGACACGGGAAAGATGTTCACCTTTCATACCTGACTTTCTGACAATAACAGCCTTCCAAAACAATTTCCTAGAAAATGAATACACTTCAAAGTAATAAGCCACAGGCTCATAAGTATTCGCAAATGCCGAGCTGGAAAACTGAAGCCAAGGGTTAATTATGGAAGCCCGCCTTTCTGGATTACAGCAGTGGGTTTAATTTGTCGAGACAGACAGTAGCCACAGAGCTCCTCCCCTAGGCCACGCAGAGACATGGGGTGTGAAAAGTCATTACTGGTGAGATGCTGGTGTAAATTAAAAATCACACCTTGCTGTCACACTTCTGGCTTCCTTGTGAAGAGCAGGACTTAGAAAAAAATAGAGAAGGAAAAAAACAGACAATTCTTTAAACTGTAAGATGAAAAGGTATGCAGAGCAGAAGATACTGCTTTGCAGCCCATCATTTTAAAAAGAAATTTGAAAATAAAGCAAGTACTTAGAATCAAACACATATTCTCTAAATTGTAGATTTTTACTTCAGTTCTACTTCTGGTAAAAACAGAAGACTTATGAAATTATAGCATCATATGAATATAACAAAACAAACAATAGCATCTGTCCATAGTTTCACTGAATATTTAAAAAGATAAAATAATATAACTCTCCAGGCAATGGAACATCTTTAAGTAGCAACTCTGTAACTTCCACTCCCATAAACAATAAATATATTTTCACGATGAAGGAATAAACTATATGTCAAGTGAGAAAAAGTGTAACTGGTAGATTTACTCTGCATTTCAAAGACATCTGAAAACATTTCAAACCATGAGGGCAAGAGGTATTATCTCTAAATCTTTCAAGGCATAATAATAATAAATGACTAAAGGGGATTAACGACAGCATTATATGTGAATGCTCCAACCCATCCAGTCTCATTATTTAATTAACTTATACTTCAATAAAAGAAATTTTTGCAAAACGTTGAAGGGCTTCATCTAACTGAAGCCAGGAAGAGATAAGACTTTGGGTAAAGCACCTTAAATGTGAGCAAATTTTATTTAATAGATTCGTTAAAACTACAGCGGGAGACAACAGAGCAAGCTGCTGTGAACACACTCCATATTCTTCACAGGCAATGTGACATAAAAGTATCCACCACAAACATGCATTTTTCAAGAAAATATTAAAATATTTTCTCATTTTTCTGTTTGCGTTTTCATTTTCCTGAAAAAAAAAAAAGCAGAGACTACAGAGATTCCTAAGAGCCCCCTCCCAGATGGGTACCCATTTCCGGGGTGGGTATCCATCCCTCTCGCCCTGGGAAAGAGCACCTTCCACTACTGCCACAACCCACGCGGCTCCTGAGGTTCTTGGGTAAAAGACTGTGAGAAGATGAGAAAAATAAAGAAAGAGACAAAGCTGGGGTCAGGTGGAGCCCTTATCTTCCTAATGGGAGGAAAGGAACTTCTCAACCAATGCTGCGTGTTTATTTATATACTGGGAAGGATGACGCCAGTTTCAGCCCCTCTGCCTAGCAACCCAGGCCTGGATTGTTTAGAAGCCTCCTGTTTTTCTGGGCTGTAGCAACTTTTTCACCATGGTTGACCCATGTGCTCCTTGTTACTTTGGTAAGGTCATGTCTGGGTTATTTTCCATCTTCAACAGCTCCCAACACACCATGGTACAACTGTATGTGAAGGGACAGTCATTTAGCAGATGTCAGGGTATGTTGATGAAAAAAAGAAAATTGAGGTACAAAAGTAGGGAGGGGCTGTCACTGGATACAACGTCTGGGCAATTTTGTTGGGTAGCAGTCTCACAAGAACATGGACCAGTGGTATCCTGTCACTGTGAGGGACTTTACAGCTTTTTTTCCCCTTTAATCCCTTTTCCCTTCTTGCTGGGGTGAAGAAGGAACTCTCCTGAATTGTTGATGCAAAAGCAAACTAGTACAACCTTTTGGAAACCAGCATGGAGATCTCTCAAAGGACTGAAATTAGAAATTTCATACAACTCAGCTATTTCCCAGCTAGGGATCTTCCCTAAAAGCTTAGGTCATCATACCACAGCAATACATGCATACCAATGTTCATAGCAGCACAATTCATAATAGCCAAATCCTGGAAGCAGCCATCAGATGCCTGGAAAAACAACCTGTGGTATCTGTATTTAATGGAATACTACTTGGCTATGAAGAATGACAAATCTAAGGCACTTGTAGGAAAATGGATGTACTTGGAAAACATAATGTTGAATGAAATAAATCAGACTCACTTTATGGGAAGTTAGCATCTCTAATCAGGACTAATGTTCATCAAACCTTCAGCAGGCCAGGTGGAATGAAATGAAAACAGTCAAGTGAAATCCCTTGAATATGTTAGCCATCAAGATAGCCCAGAGCTGGGTGAACGATGACACACAACCGAAGTGAGGAGTCTTAACCAGGAAAATAAACACATGGAGAAGGAGAACACTGTGCAGAACCAGTCACTATGTGAGCATTAGCAGTCACAGCTGGGCCAAATTCTCCCCATAGACTCCCAGAAATGAGCAAACCTTAGTGTGGAATGTGAATGGCAGACACAGTCTAGACAAGCGATGGAGCTGGAAGAACCAAGAACACTATGATGAACTCAATGGAAAATTCAGAAATAAACAAGCTGTATTTTGGGACCTGAAAGGAGACCCCACCGCCCAGAATGATTGCACAGGAGAGAAAGGCAGGAGACAGGGCCTGATGTTTACTGAGGAGCTTGGACTATTGATCCAAGAGTTTACGCACAGACGTGAGCTCGGAAGAGGCACTGGCTCTTAGGGTGCTCCGTGCTTTCAAAAGTTTGCGCGGGCAGCGAGTCAGATAAATTTCAGGAAATGCTGTATGGGACGGGAGAGTTCAGCCTTCAGTAAACATTCAGAGAAGCACCAATTTCCCCTCACTTTACAGAACATGTGTGTTTATATTAACAGCTCAAACACAGACAAAGTTTTTCTTTTTCTTTTTTTCTTTCTTTTTTTTTTTTTTTTTTTTTTTTTTTTGCTTGCATCGTGGTCAGAAAGGCAAGGAGATCTAGAATGTTCGTGACACTAAACAAGTAAAACATACTCAAAGGACCTGTCTTGCAAAACTGCCATTTTTGTACATGCAAGAGTCTATGATCAGTGCTTTCTTATGGTTGAAGCTATTGATGAGTGTCTTGATTTTATGAAATCTGCTGTCTTTTTTTTCCTCTAGCAGAGCTCATCAGAGCCATCTATAATTCACACCATTCCCCCAAAATTTGACAGCTAGGAGAAGTAGTGAATACAGTAGTAATAGCTTAATTTTTTTTACATTTATAAAGAAATAATTTCATCAGGGATTTTTTTTTTAATGAACAAAAACAGCAATGAGGCAGAGTTCTGGAAATTTCCTGTCCTGCAGATTCAGGTCTGCTGTTCTTTGATGGAATTTGGTCTTCGTCCTTCTCGAATGCCAAAGCTTTGAGATCAGAAACACACACTGCAGCCCTCCTGGCCCATGCCAGAGTTGGTAAATGTGAAGTGTGTAGTTCAGTTTTAGTAAAAGTTGCATGTGTAACTAAGACCTTGCTTGAGGGTGTCCCATCTCTCAGGATTAATTTACAAATTCCAGTTAATATTGATATATATTGATACATGGTTATATGTTGTGTCTGTTATGATTCAGTGCTTGTCTGGAAAAATGTGAAGTATAAAGAGATAAAAAGGCTTCACAGAAGGATCTACATCCCATATGTTGAAAAGAAGTACACAGTAATAATAAATATAAAAGCATTATATTGGAGCAAAATAGAAGGGATCATTCATATAAGTGAAACAGGACAGAAACTTAAAAATATAGTGCACTACTGTATTATATACTGTAGTGCTTAGGATTTTTTTTAAATAGTGGTGAGAGAAGGGATTATCCAGCTGATTTTGTTAGGATAATAGCTCATATCACCTATAAAACAAATTCTTTAAACAAAGTTACTATTTAAATATAAACAATTAAATTTAACATTAGATCATGTCATTTGGATTTATATTAAAGAGAAGAGTAAGGAGAAAGCTACTATGATCACATTTTTAAAATATGTACACAGAAGGTATGACTTTGGTCAGTAAGTGTAGTAAAATTTAACCCTTTGAAAGTAAAAGAATCATGAAATGAATTTTAAAAATCTAAAATAAGATTATATAAAAGTAAAAGATGGATAGATTTGACTACGAAAATAAAAATACATGTTTATGCATATATATTATACTCCTTAAAATGAATAAAACACACCCATAGAAAAAATAGGAATAAGAAATTCATGCATGAAATGTTAAACCTAAAAAATACTATATTCTTCATAATATAAATGATTAAATTAAACACTATTTTCATTTACTGTATTGAAAAAGAAAAAGATTAGCAAGTGTGCCAGGCTGAAGTGGAGTATACATTCACACAGATTTTTCTGTCGTGTTATTTCAACTTCATGGATGAAAATCCTGAGGTTTCCAGAGGGAATTCACCTAATGTTCGGTAACTTATAAAGAAACAGTGGCTTTGAATTCCAATCTAAGCAGTTTTAAAGCCCACTAATCCCATCAAAACCTACAGAATTGCCCCTTGCTTTGACACCAAAATAATATTTTTAACACCTAAAGGACATAAACAGAAATGAACACAAAAGTGAATCTGCCTTACCACAAGGGAAAATAGAAAATAAGTTGTATAAATTTTAGCAATAGGAATTGACTAATGAAGGATGACAATTTATATTTTTCTTTTCAATTTTTATCAGTCCATGTGCGCAGTACATAATGATTACATCCCTCACGGGAAGGTGGTAGTGTATATAACACACCTTCACTGGCTTTTTATTCCCTTCCTCATTCCTTCCTCTATCATTTAAGCCTCTTCTTTTCTTGTAAAACATCTGTCTCCAGATTTCTTACTATCTTTTATTTTGCTTTTTATTTATATTTTGGGCTTCTTATACAAGAGAAACCATGTAATATTTAGGCTTGTGCATCTGATTTATTTCACTTCTAAGTATGGTCTCAAAGGTCATCCATCTTCCTGCAAATAATTTAAATTTATCATTCACTGTGGCAGAATAACTCCACTGTGTATAAACACCACATTTTCTGTCAACTCATCTCTTGATGGACATATAAACTGATTCTGAGACTTATCTATTATGAATTGTGCTTCTATAAATATGGGTGTGTGTGAATCGCTATGATACAATATTTTTAACACTTTCCAGAAGATATCTAAAAAAGGAATAGCTGGGTCAAATGGAATTTCTAGTTTTAGCTTTTTGAGGAATCTGCATACTGATTCTCATAATAGAATGCAGTTTAAATACAGTACTGTGCTTTAGAAAGATAACAACATGGAGAAACCATCATGTAAGACAATTAAATTAAAATGGTTTAAAATTATCTCACAAACCTGGGATCCTGGTTTCTCTTGAGAAAGTTGAAAGTGATGGCTATGCAGGGCTCATATTTCTGAGTGACAGCTGGGTACTGGCTGCCTTCCTGATGGATGGGAAGACACGAGGGTGCCCATGGCACCCTCACAGTGGACACGTGTGTCTGAAACAGACTGGATCCCCGATGGTCATGTCGACAGTTTTCAGGGAAGAAAGTTCTGAGAAGCTGGATCAACATGTACATATAATGTATGTATATGTGCACAGTAACGTATCTTTAAATATTTTATAGTGATTAACTTTTGTAACTCCTAGGAGAAAGTACCAGTCAGAAAAACATTTGCAATAGTAACCATAAAGCAGAGATAATAAACATAGTAGAATTTAGGTGTTGACTACAAACCAGGTTAGGCTTAGGGTTAGGTTTCTCTGGTGTCGGGGTTCTCATTTTCCCAGTAACTATATCGTTAAACTAAAATGTAAGCATCTTTATGTAATATAGGTATCAGCTTAATGTAATTCCTGTTACATGGCTTAATGTATACATGGGAGTGCAGGTGAGAATTGCTTGTTCTAGAGCTCTAAATGGTGGCAGGAACTTACATTATTTGAATATTACAGTTACAAAACTTTTTTGTGAGATGCATCTGCTAGAACACCTGACAGGCGATCTCTGCCTCCTTTTAGAAGGCTCAGTTGGCAGAGACAAGCTGGGTTCTCTCAGTCTGTTGCAGGAAAGACTGGTCTGACTTTGTAGATAATCTTCAGGAAGAAGAGGACACAGGTGGTGGATTTTCTTAACATACTGTGACTTACGCATGATGTCTTGCCCACCTTAAGGGGGGCAGCAAGTATTCAGTTGCCACTCATACTCCATTGGGACTCAAGCCACAGTAGGAGGTGTGGGTATGAAAGGTGTGGGACTCGGAAGTTCTCTCGTAAGATTGGTGCACAATGAGTGACAAATGCTCCTGCTTCTGCCAGCCCTGTATTCCCCTGGGTAAAGTCAGGATTTTTAAATATGCTGCTGATCCAAACAAAACAAAACAAAACAAAACAAAACAAAACAAAACAAAAACACCAATTGTCCAGGGACAGTCCATTATTAAGGGTAGTCAATTACTATGTATGAGTGTTTGTGTTTGAATGTGTGTGTGAGAGAAAGTGAGAGAGGGAGAGAGAAAAGAGAGAGACAGATACTGAGAGAGAGAATCATAAAGCAAATGAGAATTGAGATGAGAGTAAGAAGGTGAGGAAAAGGTTACTGTAAATGATAGCAAACAAATGAAAAATATACTAGAAATAAGACTATCAGTACTATAATAAAAACATATCTTTCCGTCTTAGACTACTTCATGGTAAACAAATATTTTACAATCCTTACATTTCAGTCTTGATTCTTATCCCACTGACTTTGTGATCTTTGATGACATTTGTGACTAAATGTGGCACACCAAGATGAAGTTTGGTGCAAGAGAAAGAAAGAAAGAAAGAAAGAAAGAAAGAAAGAAAGAAAGAAAGAAAGAAAGAAAGAAAGGAAGAAAGGAAGAAAGAAAGAAGAAATTAAGAAAGACTATTCATAAATTAGGTTTTTTGAAAAGCTTAAAGTATGAAAAAAAAATCTCTATAAACTGCCTAAAACAAACTCATGATTTCAAATTTCTTGGCACTTGGAACCTAGCTTGAGAAATGTTTGTCTGAGCACCTTTTCCTGGTAAAATGCCTACTGTGTGGTCAGCCTGCTGCGGGCTTAATCCGGGCTTCATTGTCTATGATCTCAGCAGCCTTCCTATCCGATACCTCTGATTCCAGGTTGAGTTATTCCAGCAGAATGTTCTTCTCCCGGTGCAGTTTTTCATTAGCTGCTACAGAAGTGCTTGCAATTTCAGGGCAGCACCAGCCTCGCCAGGAAAGGGTGCGAGTGAGGCTCTCATCCTGCCTTTCTGTTGCAGCCAGATGGGAAGGCTCAGGATTGTGAGGGGTGAGAGGTGTTACTGAAGAAGGCGGGTGCTCCTGTTCATCTCTGCCACACTTGCTGTCGCTCGTTCTCTCTCTCTCTCAGTTCAATCCAGAATTTTATTTTTGAAAGTGTATTTCTAGCTTACATAATATAAAAGTCATCCAGGGATGTTTCATGAAAATATTGATTCTCAAGTCCTTTCCCAGAAGACCTGCTACAGTTGGATTGGGGTGAGTTCCTTAATAAATATTTCTAATCATTTCCAGCGATTCTTATGAAGGAATTTGAAAAACAATGCAAAGATTTACTGATTTATTTCCAGCGTTCAGAGCTCAATGGTCAAAGTTTTCAAACAATCCCAAACAACATAATGCACAAATAATACTATTGTGAAAAACTGTATAGCACTTTGTAAAACTAACCATGTCCATGTCACTGAATTTAAAGTAGCAATACTATACTTACAAAGAATTTTTTTTGGGGGGTCCCAGAAACCAAACACATGGCCTTTCACTTACCAAACACGCTCTTGTGTCACTGAGCTAAAACCCTGGCCAAAGATTTTTCTAAATAAAGCTAAGTATATAAAATAATAGCAATCTGATTTTTCAATTAGCTGTAATTGTGCCTTGGATATACGTTATTGGTTTATCAGCAACCTGATTTTTATAAGCTATTTTACTGTAGACTAGTCACACACATAAAATTTACCATTTCATGAATGTACAATTCAGTTGCATTAAGTTCAGATTACTATGCAGTCGCCACTATGATCTATTTTTCAGAACTTTTTCATCTTTCCCAACTGAAACTGTGCTTAAACAGTAACTTTCATGTTCACCCTTAGTCCCCAGCCTCTGGTAACTAGTATAATACTTTCTGTTTCTGTAAGTTCTACTATTTTACATACCTAATATTTACTCATAAGTGGAGTCATACATTTGTCCTTTGGTGTCTATTTTAGCATAATTTCTTCAAGGTTCATCTCCACTGTAGGACATATCAAAATCTCCTTCTTTTTAAGATTGAATTATAACCCATGCATCAAGTGACCACATTTTGATTATTCATTTATCTGTCAGCAGACCCTGGGGTTGTATCTACCTTTTTACTATTGTGGGCAAAGCTGCTATGGATGTGGATATGAAATTACCTGTTCAAGTCCCTGCCTTAGGAATCTGACTTTGATTGTTATAAAAATCATTCACCATATTCTGATTTTCTGCTGTGTCATTAGCATAATGGGAATGTGTATGGATCTTCCAAGTCTGGTAAAATCCTCTCATTTCCTAGATAAAGAAAAAAATGAACTTCAGAAATGCTGTGACTTAGCACATAGCTAGTTGAATGAGATACGCTTTTTAACAGGTTCAGTAAAGCAAGTCAAATGAGTTATGATTAATGATTTCAGCCAGTAAGATGCCTTCATCCTGATACAAACCAGAAGCCCTGCAGGATGACAGCTGTGTCTTTTCATTTCTGTATTCCACAGGCTGAACATAACACGTAGCAGGCCCTCAAAATCTACTGAGTTAAAATTCCAAGCACAGACACATGTGCAGTGCCTGTGTGAAGATGTGTTGGAGGAAATTGTATTCATATTGTAATATGCAGAGACAGATGTCTGTAATATCCTGGAGACGCCTGATCTCCATGCCTTAGCACACGCAGTACCTCCAGCCTGCAGACTCTTGTGAGAGCTGGATCCAGCTCTTGGCTGCAGATCAAGGTCTTTCCAGATGCCCAGAGACTTCCAGCAATCTCAGTCATTTAGCGTGCGTGTGCGTGCACGCACACACACACACACACATATCTGTGCATGACATGATGTAAAAAGTTTGAAAAGCACAGAGGCTCAGCTAGCAAAATGGAGCTTGGGAAATCCAGGAGGGGATGGAGAATACAGTGATGGTTTATCCTTAGCTTCTAGCAGCATGTAAACCTCCATTGGAATTGAAAAGACAAACTGGTACCCAGCTTCCACACCCATTCAATCAAGTAAGAATTTCTGGACAGTGGATCACTGATATTAGTGTTCATAAAATGCACTGAGTGGTTCCAAGGCAAGCAGGGCTCCGAATTAATGTTGTTAAGCAAGGTGGACAGGAGAACAGACATTCAGGAACAAAGAAAGATTTTGTCATAAAAAGAACTCCTGATTTTTCTCCCTCCAGTACTGGGATCTCACACCACAGAGGCGTTCTAAAATTAAGCTACTCCTTCAGTCCTTTTTATTTTTTATTATGAGACAAAGTCTTGCTAAATTGCCTAGGCAGAATGTAAACTTGAAATCCTCCTGTATCAGCCTCCCTCCGTGCTGGGATTGCAAGTGTGTGCTACTGCGCCCTTGAGTCCCTCTTGAACCCTCTGCAGTCAGTGACAGGAGAACTCCTCTGCGGGGCTATGGAGGGCAGTGTGAGCTATGTGGAGGCATTTCTCCATGACTGGGTCACTCCTGAGCCCATATTTCTCCCTCCTTGCTGCCGTTCTTCACCCAGGCCCATTGTCATGGCATGGCAGAGTGGAAACCAGAAATGATTGCAGGTCGTTCTGTTTTTCTGAAGCAGAAGCTTGAGCTCTAAGGGAAGACAGCAACCCCCAAGGGAACATTTCTGGGCTGAAGCCGCACAGGGTTCTCTGGAGGCCTGGGACAGGTTTCATTGGGATGGACAATTCTGAATTAAATGACCAAAGGCCAGATTGTCCCCCACTTTGTCCCTTACCCTCTACTCACAATTCATTTAACAGTGCACCTGCAGCAGAAAATAGGACCTTCCTCTGAGGAGAAGAGTGGGAGACACCCCACCCCGAAAGGAACTAAAACTATTTTTTCCTTCCTTTGGTTGATTTGGGACCAAGAGCCTGATATTAAATTGCTGTGAAATAATGAAAGATTTATGCCTTGTGCTCTTGGGTTATTGGACTGAGATTTATACTTGAGTGCTGACAATTTTTTTAAAATTAAGTAAGTCATAAAGTATTAAGAGAAATTGGAGGTGACAAAACAGGAATTAGCTGTAACATAGCATCCTGTTATGTTTCTTCCTTCCTTTCTTTCTTTCTTTCTTTCTTTCTTTTTTTTTTTTTTTTTGGTATTGGGGATTGAACTCATGACCTTGCCCTTACCAGGCAAGAGCTTGAGCCACTGAACTAAATCCCTTGCCCATGTTATGCTTCTTTTATGACATTTATCACACAGAAATAAAATTGACTATAGATCTATGGTGTTCCCATCAGTTTGAGTCTTTTGAGGGCAAGGGCCATTCTTATTCAACTTTGTGTTTTCAGTATTTGGTTCTATCCCTGGAACAAAGCAAGTTATTAATGGATGACAAGTTAATGAACAGCATAGGAAGGAGATTGTAGAGGAAACTCAAAGCAAAAAAGAAGCTCAAACCTCACTACACTGACAATTTTAATGGTCATCAAACAGGTAACTGCAGGCTGAAGTATAGGCAGGCTTCCCAGCTGGAGGAATAGTATTTCTGTCGCTGTAATTCATAAGATGATTACTTGCTCATATAAGCACTATCGAATGTTTTATAATATATTGCAATGTGTGGTATTCCATCTTATGTAGTATAAATTGTGGTGCAGAACAAGGTTGATGATTAAATTGCTAGAGAAAATAATGCAGATTTATTTCCATCGAGTTCCTTTATGAGATCCTAAACACCGAAGTGATTACTCTAAGCCCCTCTGAAGAACGATATTACATCAGAACTCTTTGTACTTACATCAGCATCATAATGGATGGCAGGAAGAGTGGGAACAGGGTAATTCTGACCGCTGGCCAATTGATGGTCCGCCATGCGGGTGGGTAAGGCTGGCTTTGCTAACCGCTTGTGTGCACACAATCCTGGCACCTTCCTAACTAGCTCAGGACAGGATATCTCCTCAATAAATATCTGTGAAACAAACTAAGTGAACAAACAATTTGAGTCCTGATTGAAGAAGACTTACTAACATCTTGTGGTCTAGATAGAGTTATATTGTAAGACACGAGAGAGATTTAGACTTGGTTGAATAATCGTCCCTGCGAAGTTCTGATAAAGCTAAACTGAACCTGGGGAAACACCTTCTCTCATTTCAGCTCTGAATCATGTTTCTTTAATAGCATTATCAATGACTTAGCTAAGTAAACAAAAATTTAAAAGTACCTGAATGAGTATAATATATTTTTATCTTGTTTATGCCTATAGCAATAACATTACTAGTATGTAAAATATGAAAGTTATAAAGACAAATATTTAATGCCACAGGGTTTAAACATATATGCTTTAATACAGTGAAGACTATACCATACATTTATATTTACATTTTTTTACTTCTATCACTTTTCCTGATACCAAAATAATTTTCCTATGTCTTCAACTTTCTGAAGTGTAATTTTGAATGTACCACATTCTAGTTTATGGGCGTATAATTTAATTAGACCTTCTCCGAAGTTTGAGAGTTTAGATTGCTTTCAGGTGTGTATATAGGAGGGGTTTGCTATTACAAACAACGCTGTGGTGAACTCTTTTGTCACAGATGACTCTTTGTAGAGGGTTCAAGGATTATTTTCAGAAAGAATCAGGAGAGCCAAAAAGCATAACTATTTCTGATGTTTTTTTTTTTTTTTTTTTTTTCTTGTTTTGGTTTTGTTTTGTTTTTACCAAACTACTTTCTGGAATGATGTCACTGTATGCATTGATATGAATATTTTGTATCTGCATTACTCAATTTTGTAGCTCCTCGCCAAGTGAGGTTACTGAGCCCTGGAAATGTGGGTAATGTGGTTGAAGCAATGGCTTTTTAATTTTAACTAATTTAAATTCAAAAAGGCACATGGTTACTGTAGCCAGCAGTACAGGGAGACAGTTTCTGTCTCACTAAAGCTTTAATTACAAGAAAAACTGTGACTTTAATTACAAGAAAAACTTCATAGTGTCCACCTGTCAGACCTCACCAGTACAGTGTGGGTAAGATCATTATTCATAGCCTGGGGAATTCTGTGGCAATTAGAGCCCGTGATGCCCAGTCCCAGAAAGGGGATGATCTGATAGAATTTGGGGTACAGATACCCTTGAATAGTATGGGAGATAGCATTGTAGACAGCTCAAAGGCACAAGCTGTATTCAGATTTTGAGTCCCCAAGCAGAACCACATTTAGGAATCTACAGAGGTTGTAGTCTAATTAACTTACATTTACTATTTTTCCCATTTCTTGTTTTCCATTCCTTTCCTAGTATTTTTTTGAACTTGAGTTCTCTAAGGATGTGCTTTTTGGGGAATCAAAATCAAGAGGGTTTTCATTTGTCCAAGCCCACTTGCTTGTTGGTGTGATTGGAAACACCATGTTCTGGAAGCACAGAGATTAAGAGTGAGTCATGGCTAACTGAGGTTCAGATCTTGGCTTTTGCCCTGTGTGGGTATATGATTTTAGACAAACTATGTCACCCAAACCTCAGAGTCCTTATCTGTGAAAAGAAAGATGATAATCGTGCCTGGCTCCTAGGGCTGTGGTAGCATACAAAGCAATTACCAAATCCTGGCCCTTAGCATTTATTAACGTTTTATTTTATTCTTTCCTTTAGCAATGGTGTGTAATGAAAGGAATGCCTGAAACTATTTGCTATGCGAGTCGTCTTTGTTTATGACAAACTAGAATACCTTTCAAGACAGTTCTTGGAAAGTCTGGCTAGTGGGAGGATAAAGACAGTATGTCACAGATACGGCACAAGGTTCGAGTTATTTACTGTGTGACATCAGTGGAGTTTACTGTGTTAAGTCTGTGATTAGCAGCCTGAGCTTGGCTGGAAGCTTCAGGAAAAGATAGTGCTATGACTTTCCCAAGTCACAGAGCCCAGGGCCACAGCTCTCCACAAGACAGTCTCTGCTTCAGAGAGCACCTGTGCGGTCAGGCATCTCCAGGATCCCCCTCCCTCCAGCCAGCTGGTTGGCTACACATTCTGGAGACCCACACAACTCAACTCTAGTGTTATAATTTCACTAGGAAGGCTCACAGAATGCATTGAAAGTTCTACACTTGTGATTCAGTTTTACTACAGCAAAGTGATGCAAATTAAATTCAGCCAAAGGGAGAGAAACGCAGGGCAACCTGAGGAATTGTCACACTCACCTTACAATCTCCTTCTGCAAGGGTGGTGAGTCACCCAAGCTTCAATGTCCTGAGTAATTTTGGGGTCTCATTCTGTGGGGCACCCTTGATAGAATCACAGCACAGATACTCCTATCACTTAGGAAAATCTCAGAATTTCGACTACAATCTTTCAGAAACAAAAGCCACCTGAGTACTTATGGTCTAGAGAGTAACTGAACTGTGAGATTATTAACCACTGTAAATGAGGACATACTGCTCTTATTCTTCCTAACTACTCTGGATGCTTTTGGTTTCAAAGTCTAACAGGAAAATAAGTATGAAGAAGACTCTATCATAGCCATGACATATTGAGTCATGGAACTCTTCAGAAACTATCCAGATGATAGGCTGCCACCTTCCATATTAAGCCATATTAAACCCTGATGCAGGACAAGGAGGGTGTCTGAAGCTTCTTTATAATCCAAAATCTAATTCCACTTGGTAGAGAACAAAACTGAAATCTTTGCTTTTCCCTGACCTCTTTGAGAGAAATAAACACTTGTAACCAAAATCTGTCTGTTCATGTCTGAAATCCACTTGGGGTCTACACCAACTTAAGGAGGCAATTTGCCTTCATAAAACACCTAGCGCTGGCCTTCCCCATCAGAGTTAGGAGCCACAACAGCACAAAAAATTACTCTTCATCAATTTTTCCTGGGAATGTAGATTGTACAGGTTGGTTTTGATTTGCCCTATGAAAGCTGGATTTTTCATTTTGGTATAAGTCCTTGAGCATTAGACAACCTTAGCTGTCTGCCTTGATTGCTGATGATCATTGAGGATTTAAATTCCAAGCTAAAATTGGAAAGGATTTGATTTAAATTTCAGATTAACAAAAGCTTCACACTGTCTTCCCAGCAATCTAGCAATGTGAATGAAAAGTAAATGAGGTCATCAAGGACCCCAACTTGGATGGAAGATTGCACGTTAAGCATCTGGTAGAATTTCTGTTCAACAATGATTACTTAGGAAAAAACCACTTTAAAAAACAAGATTGGCTGAAAGGTGACATTTGGCCTTTGAGATATGCTAGAGTTCTTTTTTTTTTTTTTAACTTCTAAACCCTGTGTGAAACCATTTGCCTTCTATTGCCATGAAAGCTGACTTACTCAATCTAAGATCAATCTAGTGTTCAAGACATAAAAACCAACTTTTTCCAAAAATTAGTTTTATGAAACACTACTCTTTAATATACGTGAACTACTTTTGCAGTAAAAACCACATTACTTTCCTTTAAAAAGTAAGGTGTGGGGCTGGGGTGGAACTTAGTGTTAGAGTACTTGCCTATCATGTGCCAGGCCTGGGTTTGATCCCCAGCAATACAAAGTAATACTAATAATAGTAATGATGATAATAACAATAATAATAAAGTGGGATTTGTGAATAATCTTTCTATTGCCTGTACAACAAAAATACAATATATACATTCATAAGGTCATTCTATTACCAGATTAGGGGGTGGTCCTTTGGGGTTTCTTTCCAAGTCTTTCTTGTCCCAAACAAAAATTGAACACAACATACAGAAAAGACATTTATTGAAAGTAGAAAATAGGTATGCTCTACAGGGCAAGAGTGGGCTAATGAAAAGGCCCTCAATTCCTGTGAGGATAAGTGAAAGGAGTCTTTCATATCCAAAATACCTAGATTGACTTTTGTCTCATGCAAATAAGGCATTAAGACATTTATTCAAACAAAATCTCAGTTGAGCTCACTTCAATTGTAAATGAAGGATCATAAATAGTGTCTTTGATGGACTGTGCTCACACACAAATGAAGGATCCATAATAGCATCTTCTGTTTGGTCCTGCAAACAGTGTGAGTTCAAATGAAGGAGTGAAAATAGCACCCTTCTGATTTCTCCACAGTGTGCAGGTGCCATAAACTTGACATTATTTTGGGTCCTGTATTCTGCACACATCCTCTCTTTTTAGTAAACATGTCTCTCAGCCTGTTAGCTGTGGGTTTTCATGACCTCTGACACATACTACCCAGTTGGTAGTCTAGTTTGGCCCAAACTAATCTCCTAACTCAGTTCCGTGATTTTTCAAGAGGTTTTCTGGAACTAAGTTTTGCTGCTTAATTATATCTAAGTATAAATACTGGTATGTCTTTCTATTGCTATGATTTGGATGTACCTTTTCCAGGCAAAATTCACATTGAGATTTAATTGCCCTTGTGGCAGTACTGGGAAGTGGGCCTTTTAGGACATTACTAGCTTGCTGAGAGGAGTCAATGACTTTCTTATGGGAATGAGGTCTGGTTCTTGAGAGTCTGCATTAATTTCCATGACAAGGGCTGTTCTTAAGCAAGGCTGCCCCTCTAATGTTGTTTCTTCTGCATATGCTCACCTGCCCTTCTTCTTTCTGCCATGAGTTGAAGCAGCACAAGGCCCTCACTAGAAGTTGAGCAGAGGCAAGTACCATGCTCTTCTTGACCTCCAGAACTGTAACCAAATTAAACTTCAATTCCTCATAAGCCACTTGATCAAAGCTGTTCTGATCAAGCAACAGAAAACAGGCTAAGACATCTCTCAAAACATCTAAATTACTAAAGTATCTATAGGAAAGAATCCTTTCATGTGGAGACTGCAATTACATGAATTTTGAATCACTATAGAGATTAGATAACATTCCCTGATTATTAACTGAATTAGTTAGCTTCTTGTTTCTATACTGTTATGGTTTATACATTGTGTCAACTTGAGAAGTCTAGAAGCTTAATTAAGTAACTCAGCAGCCCTACATCCTGGGGTGTAGAGCACAGTTATCTGTTCATTGTGTCAATTTGAAAAGGTCAAAAGTTTAACTGAGAGACTCAGCAGGGGGCCAGGGGTCTTACTTTGTAAACATCCTCATCCTGTACAAAGAAAGGCAAGGAGATTTATGGATGCTACACTCAACCTGGGTGAGGGGGTCCTGTGTACTATATAAAGGAGGAGAAGAGGCTTGCTCTTCCCCCTTTTACTCTGGCTGCTTTTGCTCAGCTGCTGCCTTAAAGTGTTGTTCCTATGTCATGCCATCCTGCCTTGGAGCCAGCTGATTGTGGACTGAAACCTCCAAAAACTGTAAGCTAAATAAACCTTTCCTTCCCTAATTTTGGGTGTCAGGTGTTTTGTCTCAGCAGTGAGTAAAAAGTAACCAAGACATATACCAAATGCCTGAGATACTTTATAATGGAAAATGTTTCTGGAGGTTGCAGTCCAAGACCAATTGGCCCTATTGCTCTGGGCCTGTGAAGAGGCCTTATGTTATGGTGGGAGACTATAGTGGAGCAAAACTGCTCATCTCAGGGCCAAGAAGCAAAAAACAAACAAAATCCAAAAGAGTGAGGAGGGAGTGCCAGGGCCACACAATATCCTTCAGGTGATTGTCCCAAAGACATGTAATCTCTCATAAGACCCCACTTCTCAATGGTTCTGTCGCTGAATTCGTTTAAAAAGGTCCCCCAAAGAGGAGATGGGGACCTTGTCTCATCCCCTCCACAGAGTAGACTCCTTTGCTTTTGTCGCAGTAAAGCATTGTAGGATGCACTTGTGAGAGGCATTGGCAGATTTATTAGGGAAAGGAAGAGAAAATAGGGTAGGGACTTCAGTTTGAGCAGCTGAAGGGGGCACAAATCTAATGCAAAAGCAAGGCCAGGTTTTTGTGGATTTTCTGGGGTGAGAGAGGGTCTGTTTGATCATGGTCTCAGTTTTGGTTTGCAAGATGGCTCCAGGGAAAGACCTTAGTGCTTGAGGGGGAAATCAGTCTTCAAGCAGTGGTTGTTTTTGCTGGGTGTGGAAGAGTTGTGTGACTTTAAACCAAGGTGACCTTGGGTTTAGGGCAATGACTGGAAACTTCTGGGTATAGTAAACCTTTTTTTTTTTTTTTCATGTAAGTCTTATTTCTTGGTATCCTGAAGAGTGATGAGATAGATCACGTAAATTTAGGGCTAATTTTCCTTGTCTTCCAAACTTCTAAAAAAAGATACCACCCAACGTATTAGCATATCCAAAGGCATAGATGAACAAGCATCTGACCCAAGCTTTAAGGTAATAAATGAAGATCAAGCTCCATTCTGCTTTTAGTCACTATTGGGCATCTGTAGACACAAGTGAGGAGTCATCGTGTTTTAGCAAAAACATCATTTAAGTCTGTAACTGCTTGTGATGGTTGGTTGATGGTGTCAACTTGAGTAAGTAATGCCCAGTTAGATTGGTTCAGCATAGTTCTGGGTGTGGAAGACCTGCTTTAGGGAGGATGAGGGCCACAGTGGTATAAAAGGGAAATGAGGAAGGAAGGATTGCTTTTGTTTTGGAGTCTTGGCCTAGCTCCAACCTCCTGAATGAGTGGACAGCGAATGACTTAAATAAAAGAGATCAACAGTATGAGTTTTGGAGCATTCAGTAAGATCAGAACTCTCTCTCTCTCTCTCTGTTTCTCTCTCAGTCTCTGTCTCTCTCTCTCAAAGACAAAGAACTCCACCAGACAGTCTGCATTGGTTTTCAAAGAAAGGGTGGGGATACAGAGGCAAGCGCGGGAACTGAGCAGGACCTTGGGAGTCAGTTTAAACACTTCTCCAAGGAGTACATTTTGCCAATAGAGAGAACTGTATGATCTCTAAGATTGGCAGCTCTATTGCTCTAAAATGGGGATGTCAGCACCCCATGTCCTTGGCTGCCTCAGCTGTGGTATCATCTTGACTTCAGGGCATGTGCATACACTCTTTTCCAACACAGCCAGAAGTCCCTGTGTTCAGCAACCTGACCCTATACAGCCCGGTCTCCAACAGTGTTCTTCAGGGGTGCTTCAGTCTCTGATTTCACATTGGACATCGTCCCCTGGCTTCAGTCTCTGATTTCACATTGGATATCGTCCCCTGGCTTCAACCTCCTGAATACAGACTCTCACAGGGCACTACACGGAGCTCCAGGCCTTCAACTAGCTCCTTTGGACCCCTGGTGCACAGATAGACATTTTGCACTCTTGTACACCCAACATTGTGGGCAGCCATTGTAAGCCAATCTTGCAAACTCTGATATATTTGTGTATCTTGTATTAAATCTTTTTACTAAGGACTGACTGATACACTGCCTCAGAGGAAAACACAAATCACATTCTCATTGTGGGACAGGTTAAGGCCCAGGGGTTTGTCCTCTGTCCCTGTGCAGTGTCTGATTGTGTCATATCTATCATCGTCCAACAGCAATGCCTGGGAACTGAACCTTTTACACATGGGCCTTGGAAGTACATCTGAGATCCAAACTACAGCACTAACAAACTCATACAACAAACCCTTGATGCAAGATCATTGATCGCTTTTTATTTATGTTTTTTTGTTCTTTTGTTTGTTTGTTTTTGAGTCAGGGTCTTGCTATGCAGCGCAGGGTGGTCTTGAACTCTCAGCAATCTTCTTGCCTCAGCCTGCTGTGATTACAGGCATGCACCACCACGCCCAGCCAACTGGTTGCTTTTTAATAAATATAAAACACATTTCACTATTTTTGGATTAGAGCAAATTAAAACAATTTAAAAAGAAATATAAAGAAAACTTTTATTCCTGTCTCCATTTACCAAAGTTTCCCTGCTCACAAGTAACTTTTTTATTCTATTACTTTATTGCTGAATGCAAACATGGCAAAGCAAATATATCTTATTTTCTCATTTTGAGCACAGTGGTGAATCAAACACACTGCTGTCTGTCTTTACTAACGATGAGTTTTGGGAGTATCACCCCATCACGGCACAGCGTCTCCTTACTCTTCCTGCAGCTGTGTGACACATTGTGTGAACACAGCTAAGCTGCGCGAGCCTGTGGCTTAGGCTCCTCGGGGACTGACTGCACACTCTGACTAAGAGGAATAATACTGCATGCTGCCTGTCTGCCATTTATTTCAAGCCGGGGGATTTGTGAAATAAACTCCTCAGGGAGCAATTGTGGGTCAAAATTAAATGCATTAGTCACTTTGGTAGAAATCTTGGTAGAATCTGCCAAACTACCTTTGGTAGGCTCTTATCATTTTTTTAATGACTGTTAGTAATGGGGAAAGCAGTTCCTCACCCTCATCCTTTCTTGCTATTGGAAGCTGCCAAACTGTGAGACTTTTTGCTACTCTGGAGTTATTAGCTGAAGTTTAGTTTTTCTTCACGTATGGTAGAATTAACCATGACTCCATAGGTTCAAGACCACTTAATTGTTTTTTTCTTTTTGAGACAGGGTCTTGCTATGCGATTCAGGCTGGCCTTGGGCTCACTTTGCAGGCCAGGCTGGTCTCAAACTTATGACAATCCTCCTGCCTCAGCCCCCCCAGTGCTGGGATTACAGGAGTACACCACCACACCTGGCTAAGACCACTTATTTTTATATGAAGTTCATATATCTTTTGTGGTTTGCTTGACTATTTATTCCAAATAACAAAGAAGTTTTATTTAAAATACATTTACTAAAGCATAATTGATGTACAATAACCTGCATATTTTAAAAATGTCAATTATGAACTTTGAAATGCACATATGTATCTATGAAGATATGGATAGCCACTAACTTCTACTTAAATTTTCATGAGGTCATCACTCTCACCCCAAAAGTCGCAATACTGGATTACTTTCAAATCTGCACAGCAAACTTGACCTACCATGTAAGATATTGCCCTGAAACACACACAAGAAAACTACTTGGAGTCTCACTGTTCTTCTGCCTTACATATAAGGAGTGGATGAAGCAGGACTCAATATTCACTCATTCCAGAGATTGAAAAAGAACGGTGATCTCACTATACATTTTGCTAATCTTTTTGAAATTGCAAGAGATGCTAAGAGAAAACAAAGAAAATATAACTCTTCAAAGTGACAAATTCCTAATTTTGACCCTGTCATAAGAACATGGAAACATCAAAGTGTTTCTTGGGTGAGGTTAGTAAACTACTAGCAGCAAAGTGTATATGTGTATGGATACATACATATGTGCCGCGTCCTTTTCTAGCCATGTTCTTCTGACAAAGTCCAAACATGGAAGGAAAGAAAGACCCATGTTCTGTTGACAAAGTCCAAACATGGAAGGAAAGAAAGACCCATGTTCTGTTGACAAAGTCCAAACATGGAAGGAGGACATTTTCTAAGAAAAGGCCGCAGCATAAAAATTGGCTTTGTGGGAATGGGTTAATGTTTCTTGGGAACTACTATGTTAACTTGTGCTCTGATCCAGTTCGAAAAATTTCTCTTCTTTCTTTCTTATGCATAAAATCAGTAAACAAAGTACAGACTCCCTAAGAACAAAAGGATAGCTAATAAAATGTTTTTCTGCAATTAATGGTGTAGTCATCTGATACCAACTCAGACCGATGAGGCCAAGGCCAGAGCAGAAGTTTA